>JASFDA010000580.1:0-11112 GCA_036936965.1 Cystoderma amianthinum
GTCCCAGGAATGCTTTAAACCCCTCAAGAAGCACGCAGTATGCCCTTGGCGCTCGCCCGGTCTCAACAAGTCAGATCGCCACAACGCATCCATTGTTTCGCGCTCATTGAGAGAACAACATAGTCGAGGGACACGCTTTGTGATGGTGAGTTCCATAGATGGACTGTGATTCTGTCTCCGTACGCTGTACGCTGTATGTTGAACCTGAGCTCGTACAAAATCACTCTCCTGCGGAGAATGTGGAAGAATAGAGTACGACGTCGATCCATGTGTCAAAGTTGGGAGGAGCGTAAGCAATGGATATCAGCTCTCTGGCTTCTCGTCGAGGCAGAAATCCTCCTGCGCTTGAATGGTTATAGAACAATCTTGATACAGGGGCTTGAATCGGCCGGATTACCCCTACACCGTCAACAGAAACCCCAGACATTAGATGGCATTCAACCCTTTGCTTTCATCCAAACACACCAAACGAGACTGGCGATATACATTAAGCTGCGTATTCGGTCGTTTTACGGGAAATTGCGCATGGGTACGTCTAGGTACGTCGCAGGGACGACTTGATGAGGTATATGCAGGGTCTAGCAAATCTTTTAACTCGAAAGCACTTCACTTCCTAATGAGGGTGAGGATCTCGAAGCGAGTTAATGCGCTGGCCGGCGGTCTACCCAGTACCCCAGACATTAAATGACCTTTGTCAATGCCATCGTGAACGCCACGCCAGGTAAAAACCTAACATATCAGCCTTATTCAAGGGTTCCAATTGTATCCCCTAGTAGCGAAGAGTGTATCCATATATCGGATCCCGTCCATCGTAGGTATAGAGCCAAAGGCCTGAGGGTGGTCTGAGGTTCTTGGCACCCATCCAGTTCACGGCGGAGCAACAAAGTGAGGCCATGACGAGTTGGTGTAGTTCAACTTCTAGAGGAACTGTCACCTCAAGTATAGGGCCAAAAGACAGGGTGGTCTGGGTCTTAGATGCCTCTCCAGTTAAACCGGAGCGATAAAGTAAGCCCATGGTAGGTATGTGTAGTTTCGGCCTCTGGAGGGTGCTTTTTATATGAGGGTTCGGGCTAGATACAGGGTCAAAGGATCAAGGGCAGTCTCAGGTCCGACCACCCCTTCAGTACGCGGCAGAGCGACAAAGCGGAACCACGACGGGTTCGTGTAGTTTCGGCTTCTAGAGAGTGTATCCATATATCGAAGTCCATCCCAATGGTGGTATAGGGCCGAAAACCTTGGGGGTCATCAGCGGCCCTTCAGTCATGGCGGGGCGGCAAACTGAAACTTCAATAGCTCCGTGTGGTTTTAATCTGGAAGTAATTGCGCCAACAAACGACATGGATTCATCACTAGGCATCAGAGGCAAAGTGGTAAGCACAAGCATAACATCATAAGTTAGACGCTTATTTACCCCCATCTAACCCTCCGACGAGGAAAATGTTCCGAGTTGCTGGAGTCACCACTTCTTAGCCAACGCCATAGCATGTTTTTTCTTCTTCTACTGTATCAGCGCGGCTTGTTGCTATTGCTGGGCTCCTACCGGAAGCTCAAAATCCGTGCTTGCTGCTTGAAGCGTTTCCCTAGTATCAAATTTTAATGCCCCAGTTTTCAAGATTCCTGTCTCGGCTCACCACTATAGCTGAACAAATTTTGTACTGATCGATAGAGTAGAAACCGTCTTCCCATTCGGAAAGAGTTAATAAGGGCCTAGCGTTGTTCTTACAGTGACGAAGCTTTCGTCATGGAATGATGTCAAATATGGGCAGGGTAAACCAGACTTTGGACTATTTGGAGACTGTTGCCTTCTTCGATATGTGGCTCCCTAAATTCTGGATGGCCTGAACGCGTCGCATTGTAGGCGCTTAACTGGTTCCTGAGATGGAGGTCCTATGAATCAAAAGTCTGAGATATTCTCAGGTTGGGCCATCCCTCAAGCCTACGCGATGAAAAAAGCTGCCGGTGGTATGGTAAGTCGATGAATTTTCGATGAAGCCCAACACGCATCGTGGGTACCGCTGTTGAAATTCCAGCTTCCTTTCAAGATTCGAATAAAGAGTCTGCAACCAGTCGATCCTGGCTGTAATTATCAGTCACTTTTAACGGTCAGTCTTTAAAAGAAATAACCTTGTAAGTCTCCATTGTTTTTCTCGCCAATACTAATAGAGCCCTTCTGGTGGCGGTGTGTCCGCTTTCCCTTTGATTTCCCACCATAGCCCAAAGCGTGACTTCATGGTCCGATTCTTGCGTGCTTTAAAATTACTATTATGGAACCCAGCGCTGGGTTACAGAACGAGTACTCTGGCATCTGATAATTTCCTCGTGGAATATTTTTTTGCGGGCTACGCCAAATCGTGGGGTGCGTCGGGGGTTGGTGACTTGCCCACTAGTAACCAATCCCTCGTCATGTTTTTCATTATCCACACGTGGCAAAGCTCTTCGGTCCGTGTCAAGTGATAAAATTAATTCTCAATCTAACTGATCCTGGCTATTGTCCTGCGGGTGGCTGTCATACCGACCAACCTCTTATCCGCGTGTCCTCATCTGATTTGTCTATCCGCCTGTGGCCGAAACTCCATTTTTAATCAACTTCCTCTCATCGAAAATATGATATATGAAGGAAACCACTTTCATCAATGCCATCATAGGAACATAAAATTCAAGCACAATTAAAATTCTCATTTATCTCCTCATAAACTGGGGCTGGTTCGAATGGATTTGTTGAACTTGAAGTCCCCGTGGGTCGCCTTCGAGGGGCTGTGGGCATTCGCTGGGTCAAAATATACAAAGAAAATTTGAAGATATGGAGGCTTACGAGCCAAGCGGGTATTATTTAATTGCACTTCAGAAAGCTTAGTTTCAACGTCAGCTCTAGCTCTGGTTCCCAGCCTTTCTCTGCGTTCAATCCGGCCAATGATGGTACTCTCGGACGCTGCCTGTGAGAATATTATGAGCCTCGAGCGTGTTCATTTGAAGAGGAAAAATGGGTACCTTGGCTTTTAAGAGGAGTTCATTTGTCTGAGCCATGAGTTCAGTCGACACATGGAGCATCTGTTTAGGTTCGCGAGACGTTTTTGGGTTGTCTTTGATGCCTGTAAAAAGGGCTCTTTGCCTGCTCAACTTATTCAGATGATGAAATTTCATGTTCATGAAAAGTCTACTTTTTCCAGTCATGCGTCAGAGCATCTATAGGACCGTCGCCCAGTATCTCAGCACTTGCAATGTCAAGAAAGTGCAATGCCGAAGAAAGGTTCGAGTCCGCTTCCGCCAGAACATCGTGGGTGGAAGGCGATTTCGCTTTGTGACGAAGACTCTTAACTGAAAAACTGGACCACTTGAACTTGGATGCGGATGGCCGAGGCATTAATGATGTACAATTTGAGTCGACCAGCGATAAAAACGAGAAAGAAGAAACTGAGACAGGAATCTGTGTACACTTACAATGTTTTACGCCTTCAATTTATATGTTGACTTGACGTAACCGACGAGAGTAAGTAACAAAAGGAACAAAGTAAGAACAAAGGGAACAAAAGGAGATAAAGACAATTTAGTTTCCATCAACCAAGTGTTAAGGGTGAGAAAATCAACGGTTGGAATACATACATAACATATATTTTGTCTCCTCGTCCCTTCCACATGCTTTCAACGCACTAATAATGTCAACAGAAGTCGGAAAACTACCCTTGTTGAACCTTGAAGACGATGTGCCCGTAAAAGAGGGAAAGCTATTCCCGGCAGAAATATTCTGGGCCAACCATCAAGCATGGTTGAAGGAGTCGGGATACCTTCTTCGACCGCGTTATCAGCCGGGCTGGCTCGCGTCATGGATCAGGGATACTAGTAAGTTTTGGGGAGAATGCGAGGACAGCATAACACCGCCAGTATGTTGATGAAACAGTAATGCATTTGCCAAATTCCCAATTTTTACCATTCTTTAGGACAGAAATCTCATGGATGCAATCCGAGCCTCAGACGGAACGCAGGTAATGTTAAAACGTATTGATCCAGCTCAATACGAAGAGGAAATATCAATCGGTCAACTTTTTATGACGAAACCTTTGACCGACGATTCGCGAAATCACTGTTGCCCCATCCTTGAAGTCCTTCAAGTTCCTGAAGATGACACGTCCATTATTGTAATGCCGTTCCTTCAACGGTTTAATAAAATCCCTTTCGATACAGTGGGCGAATTCGTGGAATTTTTTAGGCAGATATCCGAGGTACAAATGTTTCTAATTGACAGATATTCTAATTTTAACGTGTTTTTTTAGGGTCTACAATTAATGCATGAGAATGATATTGCCCATTGGTACTGTATTTCCTTTCCTAACTTCACTTTTATTCTCAAAGATGCTTCAAAGTGATTGTAAAATCAACAATATTATGATGGATGCTTCACCTCTGTATCGTGTCCAGCCCCATCCCATATACCTTAGCTACGCCCGTGACGACTTCTCTAAGTCGACAAAACCGACTACTAGAACCCTTCATCCCGTCAAATATTATCTCATCGACTTCGGTCTTTCGCAACAGTACGACTCTAGCACACCAGAAAATGTGCGGCTCAAACAGCCCAGATTTGGTGGGGATCGCACAGTCCCGGAGTTTAAAATTGGTGAACCATGTAACCCTTTTCGAGTGGATGTCTACTGTCTTGGAAATGTTGTGCGTGAGTGGTTTTTAAAGGTATGCAAGGCTAGATACCCTATCATTAATATGGTTATTTTTTATCCTGACTTGCTTACAGGGTAGTGACATTAGCAAACCAAAACTGGGGCTTGAATTTATGGAGGACCTCATCAACGACATGGTACATGACGACCCTAGCTCAAGGCCAACAATGAGCGAAGTAGTTGAGCGATTCGCCGTGATACGCTCACGCTTAAGCAACTTAAAGTGCCGTTCACGAGTTGCCAATGTCAATGAGACTTTTAAGGAAAAAACTTTTAATTCCATAAAACATTGGACGAGACAAATTTCACTTATTTGTAAACGTATTCCATCTATACCCAGTCCTAAATAATTATTTTACTATTTATTGTGTTTTCGCCTTTAACAATGTGCTTAATTTACATTGTGGACTACATCTGTTTATGTGAGAAAGTACTTGTTTAGAGATACTTGTACTCAAAACTGTACACATCACGAGCTAACTACTTCCCCCACGACTACTGGCAAACCTCAAAGATATATGCTACAATCTCATGGCGATTATAGAATTAAAGTCAATTCTGAGCGAACGATTTATTCACGGGAATAACCGAATTCCGGTCTCATCGCATCGTCATGCCGCAGCATCAGCTCCCTGGCCATGGATAGAAAAAGAAGACGGTGAGTATACCGTTCTACATATCGTCAGTGAAAGCACATTTTTACTTCCATGCCTTAGAATTAGATGTGAAATCATTACCGCTGGTCCCATGTTCGCATAGAGACTGTGAAGGAATGTGTTCTGAATCATATCCAAAAAACATCAATCCTACTTGGACTCAACTACAAACTGGAAAAAGTGGTCTTACGAAAGCTCTGTCCAACAATAAACGATCTGTGATTCATCGTATCGACGCAAAGCAAGCTTCAGTTTTTGAAATGTGTGATACAATTACTGTTGACCCCGAGGAATTCGATGACCTCTGGACTGAGCTTATTGATGCTGCTACAGTGAGTCAATAATTATCTGACTCATGCTAATTAATACATATTCCTCAGGACAAGCAATTTCCCTTCATCAGGATGTATTTTCTCGAAAACGTCTCTGGGAGTTTATTGAAAGCGTTGGGGTCCATGTATGATGTTTTCTTTTCTCTTTTATGGGCCACAGCTAAACTGTTCGCAAACTAGATTTACTATTGGGCCAACCTTCTTTGCATCTGCTCTCAATTGGACACCAGCTCAGTATGTGGACGAAAGTGACCCTCCAAATGGTGACCGTGAGTGTTGTCGCCTTCAGTTAGTTTTGCATATATTGACCTTGTACTCAGATATGACAGTCGTTCTACCATTTCTTGAATGCGTTGATAGAGATATTTTGACTATTGTGCAACCCTCCTCGTCTCAAGGTATGCGGTAGATCCGCTCTGGCCTCAATGTCAGATTGATTTTCTTCTACCCATCGAAGGTTCTCCAATGATCGATACCAGAGTTCCCTTACATCTATCATCAAGTGAGGATATTGTGCTGAGAATCCTCTGTACTAATATCAATAATGAGTCACTAGATAACTCTGTTATCATTCAAGACTTACTTGCCGTGCATGTAGTTCGTCGAGTAAAAGGAGCAAGCTCGATTTTCACATACCATCCCGAATTCAATATACCAACTACAACGGCAAAGACATTGCAAAATCGTATTCTTTATGCAGGCAAGTAATTAACGTTTTGTTATAATTGATTCTAATGCAACAACGTTACAGGACGGAATTCATATTGGCAGCAGGTTTTGCGTGGAAACAACGATCCAACATTATTGCTCCTTATGCTTATTTGGCATGCGGTATATGGGTGGGATAGAGCCTTTGAAAAATTTTACTCCCATATCTGTGATTTGGTGTGTTTCTTTTGCTTCAAAATTTTTCTGGCTAAAATAATCAATCACAGGAGACACGCGTTATCAGCACGTCTGAAATGTCACTTACTCAAGAGCTTCATGTTCTTCGTGCTCATAATCTTCACTATGCTTCCCTGTTAGAAAATTTGCGACAAACACTCAATTTTATCTCCGAGTTTGCAGATCCAACTCCTGAAGCGTGGCTGGAGAACTGGTTTAGTGGTGATGAAATTGGACTGAATCAACATCTCCGGAGAATTAAGCCCAAAGCGGCAGGCGTTGAACGAGAATGCTCGAATATCTTGAAAAGTGTAAGGAGGCTCGAGATGGCACGAGAGATGCATAATCATCGCTTGCAGAATATTATTGACATGGTTCGAGGTTTCTTGGCCCTGTTAATCCTTACTGACGATTTTTAATTTAGGTATTCAACACCACGACCGTCCGGATGACAGAAATTGCAGTACGAGACAGCGCAGGTACGAAGCACTAAAGTTCTTGGTCGACAAACTTGAGTATCTGACTTTTTCATAGCGGTAGGTTATTGCTTCTTTCGAGTCTTTATGCCTTGCTTACCATGCTGCAACAAGATGAAGCAGATCGCCTTCTTGACTATGGTATTCCTACCTGCGTCACTTGTTGCGGTAGGTCATTCTTGAACTTCGGAATTCGGACTCAAATCAATTTAGGCAATATTTGGCATGAATGTTAGAGAGATTACACCAAATAATTCTGCAACCATAGCCCTTTATTTTGAAGCTACGATTTCGCTAACGCTGACATCGATTTGGATTATAGTTGCCTTCCAGATTCACTACATGTTTCCTCAAGAGAAACTTTCTTATCTTCAACGATTGTTTTGGCCCTTCTTTCTTTTAATTCGATTATTTAGAGCTCGACCTACAATCGTCAAGAGACCGCAGGGGTCAGATAATGTTTAGTTCAATAATTTAAATATAGCGTCAGATAGGGTTAGCATAGTTGGTCGGTGGTATTATATAAAACCTAATGAAACTTAACCAACAAAGCAAAAATGGGTGTCATGTAAGGTAATACATGAATATTATTTGCTCAAGACCAAGACAAGATAAACATGGTTTAGAAAAAGGACCCATTTGTCCTCAAGATAACAGCACGCAGGTTCTCATAACCCAACCTCGCAGTGTCCACGCAAAATCTGAGTTTACCATGATGCACATCGCATCGTAGTTCACTCCGAAGTTTAACTTAGCCTGAAAGGAATAAACAACGCGTCGTTCCGTTATCCTTGCATCGTTTCGATGTTCAGTCTTGTGGTTCTAATGTCTGAGCCTTCGCTGACCTAGACAGTTTGCATAACCGAAGGTAGGAAGCCCGGCTCTAAGATTTATGTCTTGATTTCAGATAATGACCGACGTAATGAATATCTCGATATCCTACCGCCTTTACTTTTTGATAGATCTTCCCTCTTGTGCCTCTCGAGCTCCGGCATTGGATCGTCCCATGCGGGGGCGTATTGTGGGGAGGGGGTCGTGCGGGATGAGTCAATTCTGGGTTTTGTACGGTGGTTGGTGCCAGCTTGTATACATGGCTAGACTGGATTAAACAGTAATTAGAGCGCCCTGTCAATGCATTGGTTAATATAGGAAGCTACCACTTAGATTTATGTTCTTCCCCCGCACTCCGCAACGACCATCTGTCTAATGCAATATATGAAGCAGGTTCCAGAACCCGAAAGGGTTTCGCCGTGAGTAAAGTCGCCAATGCAACAAGTTAGTGTTTACCAACTTAGGGTGAAGGTCTCACTACCGAAAAAAATCCAGAGAAATATATCAATAATTATTCAATTGCAATGAAGGCGTTACACAAAGTTGTATTGACATGAGCCCAAAAAGTCTCAAGCCAAGTTGTTCGGCTGTAGAGATCATTTCAGTAAGACGGAAAAGTCTCTAGCTCGAGCAAGTACGTACCAAGGGTATATTCAGTCAACAAACAGTCGAATGAGCTGTGGCCGACTTGCCCGGTGAAGACAAGGAGGTATGGTGACGCATTTCGAATCTTGGGGGAGTGTCGAATGTGGAACCCTGAAGTAGGTTTAGGAACGGTCACGTTGAATGCCACAAGAGAAGGGCGTACTTCTTGACACGTTGTCGACTTGAAAACTTCCAAATAAATTACTTGCAGGTTTGTTAAGTAGACGAGTTGACATCTTGAAACGAGAAAAAGAACCCAAAATGATGTGGCATTTCGCGCTCCTCAGTGCCTGAGCCACTGGTGGCACAAGCGTAAAAAATGATCACATCATTTTGTATTTGATCTACTGTTGCACAAGAACAACAACGCAACGACCTCGTCTACCGCAAATGCATCCCATTTTTACAATGCCAACACCCTCCCAAATGAAGTCAAATATTTGGGTTCTTAGCTTTCAGGAACGCTCGAAGCCCATCAAGAAGCACGCAGTGTATCTGTTGAGACTGGGAGGGAATCGGGCCAGATCGCCACAATGCAATGAACGTGCCAAACGAGTAATAGAGACGGCGGATAGGCATTGTGAGTTTCGTGGATGGGTTGCGGTTCTGTCTCTGAATGCGCTGCATTTGCACTCGCGCAGATCGCTCTCCTTCACAGAATGTGAAAGAATGCTTGGGGGATGCCATCGGTTCATGGGTCAAAGCTAGGGGGATCGCCAGCAATGAGAATCCACCTCTCTCACTTCGCGTTGAAGACGGATATCCTCCCGTGCTTGGATAGATACAGAACAATGCCGATACAAGGGCTTAGACCGGCAGGATTACCCCTACACCTTCGAGGAGAGACATTAGATGGCACCCGACCTTTGGTTTCATTCAAACACGGCGAGACTGGCGATGCATTAAGCTGCGTATTCGGTCCTTATACGGGAAATCGCGCATGGATATGTTTAAATACGTCGCAGGGACGACTTGATGAGGTATATGCAGGGTCTGGGAAATCATTCAACTCGAAAGCACTCCCTAATGAGAGTGAAGATCTTGAGGCGAGTTAATAATCTATCCAGCACCCCAGACATCAAATGACCTTTTGGCAATGTCATGTTGGACATCACATCAGGTAGAATCCTAGTGTATCAGGGTTCCAATCGCATCCCCTAGCCGCGAAGTGCGCATCCATATCGGAGTTCATACCATCGTAGGTATAAAGCCTAACGTCCTGAGGGTGGTCTGGAATGCCTTCAGTTCACGGGGGAGTGAAGACTGTGACGAGTTTGTGTAGTTCGGCTTCTAGAGGTACATTCGTATACTAGAATCTGTGCTAGGTATAGGGCCAAAAGACTTGCGGGTGGTCTGCGTCTTAGTTCCCTCTTCATTTCACGCCGCAGTGATGAAGCGACACCGCGGCGGGTTCTTGTAGTTCCAGCTTGGAAGAGTGCATATTATACTGGGCTTCCAAGCCACCATAGGTACATGGTCGAAGGTGTGTAGTCTCAGGTTTACAACAACCCTTCACTACAAGGCAGAGCGACACAGCGGGACCACGACGGGGTCACGTTGTATTATCCACCCCTTTGATGCAAGGCAGAGCGACAAGGCGGGACTACGACGGGTTTGTGTAATTTCGGCTTCTAGAGTGTATTCATACAGCGAAATATAACCCACCAGAGATATAGGGCCGAACGATCTAAGGGTCCTCAGTGGCCTTCAGTCTCGGCGGGGCCACAAACCGAGACCTCAATAGCTCCGTGTGGTTTCAATTCCGAAGCAATTGTGCTAACAAGCAATACAGGTTCATCACTAGCGGCAAAGTGGTAAGCACGAGAGTAAAATCATTATATAGACACTCGTTTACCCCCATCATAACACGATTTTCCCCTACTATATCAGCGCGGGTCGTTGCTGGACTCCTGCTGCTGTCTGTGCTTGCCGCTTGAAGCATTTCGTAGTATCAAATTTAATGCGATCTAGCTTTCAAGATGCTTGCCTTGACTCACCGCCACAGCTTAGCATCACTGGTTTTGATCGGTAGCATAGAACCTGTTCTCCCATTTGCAAGGAGTTGATATGATTCCGCAAATGTTGTCCTCGTAGTGGCGAAGCTTTCGTCATGGAATGATGTCAAATATGGGCAGAGTAAACACGAATCAAAATTTTGCGATATTCTCGAGGTGAGCCGTATTTTTCAAGGCTAATGCGATTGCAAAAGCTGTCGGTGGTATGGTTGGTCGATGAATTCTCATTTAAAACTCAACACGCACCGCCATCGAACTCGAATTCTACCTCGCCAGCCTTGCTTCCAAAATTCGAATAAACATGCGCATCCAGCAAATCCTGATCACAATTATCAATACACCTTCGTAGAGCGAATCTCCAGGAAAATTAACCTTGTAAGTTTGAATATCAGAGCAAGCACAAGCGTAACATCATAATTTAGACGCTTATTTACCTCCGTCTGGCCCTCCGACGGGGAAAATGTTCCGGGTTGCTGGAGTCACCACTTCTTAGCCAACTCCATAGTATGATTTTTTTTCTCTACTGTACTATCACTGTTTGGGTGTTTTAATTTTTTTGGTATTGCTCAAATTTAAGTACCTTGCCCTTGCTCATTTCCCTC
>JASFDA010000582.1:0-11097 GCA_036936965.1 Cystoderma amianthinum
GGCCTGGCTTGGCCCGGCTTTTTTTGGCCCGGCCTGGCCTGGCCTGGGGCTTCAAGCCGGAGCCGGCACATCACTAAGGGCATGACACATATGGCCGTCATCCTAGTACAACATATTGACTACATTACACCATATTGAAATACAGGGGTGGGGTCGGTGTGCCGCTCTGTGGTAGTTGTAACGTGCACCAAAACTGCAGTCGTGCACATCTAGAGAAGTTTATATAAGTGCTTCGAAGTATGTATGTCACTTACTAGATGATCACCAGATGCTCGTGTACTTGATTTTCTGTTCTGTTGAAACATGGACCTTCTATTGAGCCTAGAAGCCGTAATTATTTCCAGTAAGTGAAAGTATCACTATCATTGACGGTTTGAATTACCAGACAAGCACGGAATTTGAGAAAACTGTGAACTTGGGTTAATGTGAAGCATAAAATTTACAGGCATACTTCTTGGATAAATTCCATACAATGCAATCCAAACAACTACAATATCCCGATGAGTTTAAATACAAGCTTGTAATGTTTTGACATACAGTTTTCTGGCTTGACTGCTACAAAACAAGAAATTGGCTCACGGATATAAAGATTGCAACTGCACATGCTGTATTAATGGCTCCGATTTCTGTATTGAGTGTGAGTAATGGATCTAGAATTTCGAATGGGAGCATTATACGGATTAGCCACATTGCAACTGTATCAATTGAAGAAGTTCTAAATTAATACCATTACTATTGGAATTATGCCATATATTAAATGTGACATACCCTTGTAAATAGCCCTGGCTTTTAGTCTTCAGATAAAGTGAGAGATTTATAGCAATGAACAAGTCGACGGCGGTGCCCAGAGATAACATAAGACACAGTAGCCATCGGAATTGAACTTGAAACATAGACAGTGTGACCATTTGGAAGGCCCTTGTCATGCACAACATGACTACAACAAAGCGTGCCGCCATCAATATCCAGTAGATAATTAAAACAATAGGCCTTTCAGTGACGGTGGGAACACGAGTGATGAAAAATATCTGAAGATTTTTGAGTGCTTTCATTTAGACATAAGGCTAGAGATAATCAACCTGAGCAGATACATAAATAAGCCCGCTTAATCCAAGGGATGCGTCGACTGATATAGGAAGCTTTGTAAGGTCTTTTAAGTTGCCGTATCCATTAACCGTAAAACCATAAACGCCATGAGAGCTGGTGACAAGATGTCCAAATTCTAGAAACCTACAGAAATTTACCTGTCAAGCTACTACTTGCAATATACATGAGCATACCACATGAAGATAACCTTTCAGAATCATGATGATAAATGGTCAACAATTATGGCAGAAAAAGGTCCTCGGAATACCAGCATTTTCACACACTTCCTCTCTTTTGGGAAATTGGTGTAATAAGGCCATGTCTGAATTGTCACAATTCCAAAAAGACATCCAGAAACAAGCAGTCCAATTACTAGTCACACGTCACCGGTAGCAGTAGACCATCACCGCATAACGAGACCATCACGACAGCTTGAGCGTGCGTGAGACCACCGGTTCCCCCTTCACTAGGACACCTAAATTGGCTTGAATTGTCTGTGGTGAAGGCATATTAATGACAGTACCCATGACACTTACGCTTATATGGAAAAGTAATTTCTGCATCTGATAATTATTTTGCAGAATCAAGAGGTGCCAATATCAGTCTGTTGACTTGTGTGCATGAAATTATTCATAGATCATGAAACGCAAGAACTTTGTCAACTAATGTCAACAATATCAATATCAAAATCGCTTCTTGTGCAACTTCCTCATGGGGGATCGCACAGATATGTTGTACTTAGGAGCAATAATTCTCCCCCAAATGGAGGTACCTGCCAAGCTCCTTGAGTATTCTTAATTTGGCAGCAGTCTAGAAATCAGGCGTTCTTGTTGGATCCTGCAAACGCGATCCGATCCTGCCAGTACATCACGCTCGCATTGTATACCTGCGCACATGTATTTTGTGTTACAGATATCTTAGACCTTCCTTACTTCTTATATTACATCAGAAATCAGGGTTTGCTGATATACCCACGTCTATACTTGTTCACACAATTTTTACAGATACCCGAGAAGTCCTATCTCACTCATGCACTATTTTTTCCCCGGGTGAATCGTCGCAGTACAGCACGGAGGTGAGCTTTACTGTTTCTTTACCTACATTTTGTCATAACAATACCTAGTAGTTGCATCTAGGTTCTCTCAATATATGATAGTGTCGTCTTGTACAGGCGCTAAGCGTCTTGCTTCTAGATTCTTACATGTAGAGCCATGTATAATAAACTTATTTATATAACCTTCAAAATCGTGCATAGTTTGTAATAACAGAAAAAATGAACAGGTGAAGTGGGCGGTGGGTGGAACTACTAAGACCCACTAGCGTCGTTTGCTTACGTGGTCAATATCCCAGCTTCATCCTGCGGGGGCAGGTGCGGAAAATATGTCCCATCATGGGGGAACTTTTCCTTTTCCTTGTTCATTGCTTCTGCAAAGCCATCGATACTGACTGAGATTGTAGTTTGCGAAAGCTATAAACGATATTAGATTTCTGTTTGAATAACAATTCAGTTCTTACATAATTTCGATCTGTATCTGGAGCCATTTTGGACAGCTCAATTATTGTTTCTTGGCCGAGGGTTCGACCATTCAGCCTAGAAATGTCTCTAAGTAAAAAAATCTGCAATTACCCAAACCTTCGACATACGATGCCATAAGACAGCATGAAAACGCTACTCAAGCACAAACCCGTTAGCTTCCATATGTTCAACCACGCCAAAACTTACTCATTGGCAACATTTCCATTAAGCCGAGCCAAATAACTGTGAAAAAATGAATGTGTAAGTGTGATATCTCCTTTCCCGTTCTAAGTTCAAGTCGCTCACAATTTCTTGGGTTAGTCAGAAACTGCAAAAGTTCAACATGTATTCGAGATAGAAGCGGCGAGCTTACACAAGACAATAATGCAACTTCAACTGCCATCGTTAGGAGGCCATTCTCTATCAAACATTTAGTAGAATGGTCTTTTTCCGGCGGGCAAACTTTGCATACGGACAGTCCAAGCAACAAGCTTGTCAAGTGTTGCTATTTTTCTGTTGAAATTGTAAACAGATAATACTTTGAATCTTTGTAAATAGACGCACTTCTCATGATTAATGAATTTGCTATTTCGAAGGTAGTAGGACAAAGTGGCAGCCATGGTGAGATCGACAGAAAAGCCAGCGGCAGATAGGGTTGCTACGAGCCATTTCCATTCCGTTACAAACTGAAGAAGAGATGTCATGCGGATTGCCATGATAGATGCAAATGTATTCAGAGCGAAGCGAGCGACAGAAAGCACAAAGCAAATAGCCGGAATTAACCATTGTCCACAAACAATACGAATACGATTTGCAAAAAACGTCTATGAATAATTCAGCACCAGAGCTATCAAGGGAAACTGCAAGTACCTGCACAATTGGTGCAATAATCCCTAGAAATATAACTGAGATTGAAAGAGATATTGGAGCTTTCGAAAGGGAGGAGGGATCGCCAAAATGGTCGACTGCCAACACATAGAACGCGTGACTAATACAAAGAGTATGTCCGAGTTGACAAATCCTTAAAGGGTTCTGAAGTTAATCCTCTATGGAAAAAGAGATGCATACCATACGACTGCCACCTGTGAAAATTTGTAACTCTTTCCAGATTACAATGTTGAAAAAGGATAAAACATACCAAAACTTTCAGATATGATTTGTCTCTTGGGTACCGCCTGCAATAGATATAAATTTGAATTATGCTCATGCCAAATAGACCACAGGAAATGAGTGTTCCAATAAGGAGGGCGCCAATGGTAGTGCGAACATCATCTTTAATGAGTTCCGTCATTGTCAGTTGTTCCAACAACGCGCAGTCAAACCAAACTTCACTATTTGTGCTAGAGATAGACCGTCTTTAAGAATGTTTTATTTAATGAAATGTATTCAGAACGAGACATTCTGATTTCCCGTTCAATCAAGATAATCTGTCAGCCCATAAAGATTGCACATAAAGATTTTATCAGCATCACAACGGAAAATTTGATATATTCGATAACACCACAATGGTATTGATTTCGGCTGCACAGGCCTGAGGTCATTGCGCACTTACACGTGATACTAGTGTACCGATATATCACTTTTTGTGATCGATTCAATGATCGTGTCTGCGAAGTGGACCCTGTGAAGCCAAATGACTATTCTCATATTTGAAGTAGCCCTTGAGTAAATGTGAAAATTTGGTACCAATATCAGACAAACGTACTTGTATGCGCCATTATTGTGCAGCGGCTCACGTCGTTGGCACAGCGCGAGCCAATGGATGCCGGAAAGACAAGACGCATGAGGATTGCGTCAAGCAGGATTTACGAACAGCTTGGAGTGACGAAGTTATTCTTATGTTGATTATGAAGAGAAGGTGGCGGGACAAAGATTTCAACGTTTGTTGAAGTGCCCGCAAGGAAGTATGTTGGGGCGAGATATCTATTCAATGAATTTCAATCTGAGCCTCACTGATTGAATCTCAATCAGTCTCCCAGGGCTAAATCATCTAAATCACACTAAATATAAATTCCTCTTAGGCGCGGAAAAAAAATAAGCTGGCACCGAGTACCACGACCCAGCGAAAACTGTTCCAATAACGCATACAGATGGTCTGGCCAGATTGTTGTTGACTGTTGAAATCATATTCTGGAATAAGTTCTCATCCTGGTATCTGCGATGCCTGGCCTTCATCCAAACACCCTTATCGAGCCCCACGCACTGGATATCCCTGAAACCGCAAAGAACAACTCGAATTTGACAGGCGGACACTGTTACGCTGGGCTGGAGTAACAGAGTGTTCGTATCTCCCTGCGCTGTTAAACTGGCATCGCAAGTCCTGATGAGGACGCAAAACCAAGCACAACTTTTTGTCAAAACTTTGATTCAATCCTAGTCAAACCATTCCGTGATACGCCTACGCGTGGCGGAATCGCTTGTCGCACATACATCAAATTTCCAAATCCATGAAAACCAAGCGCTCAAACTTGAATGCGAGCAAGCAAGCAGCTTCATATATATTAAATTTTTCAAATCCAATTGCGAAGAAAAAAAGGGGACGGGGAAGCATATACCATATATTACGCTCATTAGAAGGAAAGAAAGAGCATAAATTGAATAGATCACGGAGAGACGTTGCTAAGACACAAAATCAGAGATAGTAAAGATAAACAAGATAAATTGTTCATAATTATGGTCCAGTATGTAAACACTGTTTTCTTGATGTTAAGCCCATTTTTTACGCACCGTTTTTCTTGGCATAATCAAACTGACTCACATTTCTAACAATAGTGAGCCGAAAATGGGCGAAAATGAGCGAGTGGTGTTGTCAGCTTGGTCAACACAAGATGTCAGAAAGGAACGGATCTGGGGAATGATGGATGATCCCTTGATTCGGCGCCGGCGTTTTCCTTGTTGTGTCTTGGAGAATATATTTCCGATGCGAGCACTTATCGGACGAGCGGACAGTTTATGGGGAGGCCAAGAACTATACAAACCACACTCGCCAACTGGAGGAGAATCTGCAAGTGGAAGTTGAACAAAAATGCGTTCAGGGTTGCTAAAGCAAATCTTCGCCCCAGCCTACATTCTTTTTTTGGGAGTCGAGTTCAGCGGAGCCCACAGGAGCACTGGGCACTTGCATACTTCCTGATTAGACTGGTAAATATAATCTATCAGTGGTCTGATGAAGGTCAGGTTTGTTCGTCAGCGCGTCAACAGCTACTACTAGTAGCATAGTGCGGTCGACAGGAACGCGGGCGATTCGACGAACATTGATCCCATCACATTACGTTTTCACACAGCTTTCTTTTCGCTTCTGTCCAACTTCTCTCAACGCAATTATTATTAACGCAGGATTAGTTGAACCTGTAGACGGCCTGGCAAACAAACAAGATGTCATGCGAAGTTGCAATCCACCCAACACGCTGGCAACTATATCCCTCGAGTGCTGTTGCTTATAACGACCCCAGCTGTATTCATCCGAACCGCGTCGAACCTTTGCCCAACCAGTTTGTCTACCGTACTTTCTTGTACATGGAAACACAGCTGAAATCCTGCAATACGACTCTGTGGTAAGTTATACTCGCCTTCAGTATCTCCTTTTTTTCGGGCTATGGGCGTGGTTGGATGAAATCCAGTCTCGCACTATTCTTTCTAAACTTTTATCAATGAAACGCGACGCTAACTTTTCACGTAGGAAGAATATAAGCCACTGTCTTGCGAGAAGGTTGTAAACAAATGTACGTGTCCTTGAGTACGTGTCATTTTCATTTTCATTACCTTTATGCTTCGCCTTATATATGTCCAGTTCATCAAGCAGTGCTTTCATACTGCTGTCTTATTTGTTTACCTACCTTCGTCTGCATTTCCTCTCATTTCATCTTCTCGTTCTCTTCACTCTACTCACTTTCATGCCTCCTCATTCTTAGTGTCTTCATGCTCATCACCTATACCCCATTTTATTGTCTGTTACCGATACTCTTCCTTTGTTCACAAATCTCTTCTACTCCTCCTACAACGCTAACATGTTCCACTCCATAGGCCTGAGCTATTTTCACAGTATCAGTCATGGTCTGGAGGACTCGATTAAGCAGATTGAGGCCAACTCGTGCAGGCAGATATTAGACTTGAAGGTTACGCTTAGTCGTTTGGTCATTTGGTGAGCTACAGTCCTTTTTTCCCTTGTCATACGGCGCCTGTTTGTTTTGGGTTCCGGGATAACTCGTCACGGGGTGGTTTTGCTGTTCACTGCGCTTGCGTTTGTTTTTTTGCATATTGAGGCAGCGCTCTCCTCTATGTTCCTTCCCCCATACACGGATTGTGCTACAGAAAACTGACTATACTGATACAGATTCCATGCGTCAGCGGTAGAGATAACGCTGCTCGCGTTCAAAGTCCTGTTTCCAGCGAATTTTTAAGCAGGCGTATGTATGGACCCGTACTCAAAATATCCGCATATGATCTACACGCCCACATCGTGACACAAGCCTGCCGTATATTGCGACTCAAATTAGCCCGTTGATTCCGTATGACAGAGGCGGTGCCAGAAAAGAGTTGCTGAGGCGTTAGACTGTGGAATGGATTCTGCTACCACTGGAATAGCCGGGAGGTATTCGTGGATTATGGTGCGTTTGGTACGCTATGGCCATCTTCTTAACGACTCGCTCATTCTTAGCGTTCGTTAGTGAAGATGCCATGCAACGCTACTTACATCCGCTCTCTAGGTACAAGAGTCTATCCCCACCGGATTCAATTACATGCCGAGACCCTCTTGGACATATCCTTTCGCGTTTCTAGTGAGCCATCAACCTTTGCGAATTGTGTTTATGTTTAGCGATACTGAAGGATAAACAACTTTAGCCTCAGAATCCGAGTCCTCGCTGTACCTTTGTCTACGTGTCATTCATGAAGGTAGATTATGATTCGGTATCGTTCCGCGTGTTTAAATATGCTGTTGTGGTTTACCTGTAATATCTTTGCCATGGTCTAAACTATTTCCTTGTTCGATTCGTGTATGCACCAATGGCTTGCAAACGCAATGACTACATACGTTAAAATTCGTAAATATCTGAAGGTAGAATATTGAGATCCTGACAAATAACCTCTATAGGACCATATAAATCTCCTGCACGCTCCTTGTCCATGAGAAATCGAAGAATTGAGTGCCTGAAATCTGAATTAAAAAACCAAATGTTTTTTGACAAATGATGATCAGATTGAACTACAGGATGGATATGCACAATTCCTTTTTTGTATTCTTTGAGTAGCCAGGAATCGTCAGGCCAACTCCTCAAGAAGCAAGAGTAGATCTTGATAAGGGGGGGTGAATCTGTTGAGAGATACAGAAGCTCCTTTGAAATTTTTGTAACTCCCTCCTTGTACAAATCCAAGTGGGCACGACTCTATAAGTCAATTAGGGTGTGAACTACTTGAGAAGCTCTCCCAAAATCGACTTACATTTCGCCTGACTGCATCAAGGATAATACACACTTCAGGCATGTCCATAGCTGTTGGAGATCTCAAATACCGTGTTTTCCAGTCTTGAAGAAGAAGTACAAGATCATCCACGTTTTCAGGGAGAAAACATAACATCCAAGAGCGACCTAGACGCTCCGCCATCCTCACATACTTCCCCCGTCTCTTCCTTCCGGTCAAAAGCTGAACAATCTTCCCTATTGGAGCAATAAGCAAGCCACGATCCTTCTGTGGAATATTTTCCAAATGATATTGGGTTTTCTCCCGAAGATAAGTTTGAAGGCATTCCTGGAGCTCGATGAAATCCGGAGTGAATTGTAGAAAGTGATTATACTCATTGATGAACGTAGAAGGATCAATTCCATAAATTGGCTTCCAAAGAGTCAGCGAGAGATCCAGTAAAAATATATATGGCGGCTTGAGGAGAAATCGAAAGTTCAATGAGCTCTTGTCTGCCAAGAATGCTCTGTAAATCCTATGTAGTCTGCGAGAAACAGACAAGTGGTAAAGCCACAACGGGAAAACGCGGGGGCGCTGCACTGAGTATTAGTACTTGAACGTGATCTAACAAGATACTGACAAACATATTAACGTGACGGAAAATGCGCCGTGGCTGCTCTTAGTATTAGAAAACAGGCTTATGGTCAAACGAGATACTGACATAAATGTTTAGTTGATGGAGTATGAAAATGATCGGTTTCGACGGAACGGCTGGCTTGGACGGAAGAGCCTTCCTAATCCTGAAGAAGTTGATCTCTTGTGTACGGTGAACGTATTCACATATATGGGTTATGTTGCAGTGCCAGTTTGAAAGAATTCGTCGACCCCATCAATTCCGATAACGGGATAATTCATTTCGGCACTACAGTCGCTTAAAGGACGAAGAATGAGTTCATCAAACTGCTTATCGAGCGCTTTAAGTGGAAGTTCTGGGTTCGCACGCACGATGTCGTCGATTGGTTGCGCTAGGTCAGGAAATTTACGCGCCAGTTGGTATGAGATAGTGGGGAATAAACGGTCCGCATTGCCTCTTCCTTCTGCGCCGCGCGAGAAGAAGAAACTAGCGCCCAGACACCCTTTCTTCTCCGCTGTCTGCATTGTTGTCTGCGCAATAGCCGATTTTCCAGCTCCCGCAGGCCCATAAAGCCATATAATCTTAAAATCTGGATCTGGATCATCCATCCAGTCTTCGAGTTCCTTCAAGATCCTTATACGGGTATCGGGGCTGCATTCGGGCTTGTTGACAATATTCGCGTCGTGATAAGCGTCTATTGAGATGTTCTGACGCAAGATATCGAGTCCTACAGGAGCCAGGATTAGCTTAATGCTTTGTTTCAAAGAAATTTACATTACCTGAAGCTCCCGCCGAATGATAATGCGCATTGATATTGGTACTTCGGTCGACAAATTTGGAACTATTGAAGACGGTGTTCTTGAGATTGGCGAACATTCCTGTTGGCGCGGTATCGCTGGGCAGGGATTTTGGCTGCTTTGTAGTCGCCATTGGCCCCCCGATAGGTAAACCTGGGATGACGGGAATGAGAAGAATGTTGAATACGTTGGTGAAAGGGCCGTGGGAGCTAGGCAGTGCAAGACTAAATATAGACGATGTCAAGGCTTCTTTGTCTCTGGCGGGACATTGTTGAAACCTCGAAAAAGCCAATAGTCAAATTGGTTTTCTCGATGAGATTTCAATGATTATATTTGATCTACTACTTCTGGATTATTGAGTGAGATTTGCCTATGTAAGTGGATTTGTAAAACGTACCACGCCAATACCACGCGGTAAGGCTCGACGATCAAAAGAATCGCCGCCAGGTTTACAAATCTACCTACAGGTCAATTATGCCTTCATTATGCGCTGTTGATTCGAGAAAGCCACAGTGAACTTGGAGAGGACTGGAAACGTTGACTGCATCCACGGTTGTAGTACTGGTAGAAAAAGCGTGATGGATTGATGAATTGATAGATGCATCACGTTATCACTCTAAATTTAAAATTGTAGTACTACTCGACTCTCGCCTCTTCCCATTTTATCCCTTGCGTTGCGTATCTACCACTGGTCTTCTCGCTGTCCCGCTTTCTAACAAGAATTGTTCAGCCAGTTGCAATACGCAAGATGGCTGACCTTGTAAGATCTGCCACGTCTGGGAGCAATTGGACGACAAAGGAGCTTCTCGCTTTCAACATTCGGGTCGTTGATGCCACTCTCCCCAACTTTTTCGCAAGCACTGAGTTGCGCCCAATCTCTGTCTCCCAAACCGTCCTTAACAACGTTCACATTCCGTGAGGGCATTTATCCAAGGTCGATTGACATTTCTTCCAGTACCTGAATGCGGCAGAGCAGGCAACATCTGAAGAATCCGCTGTTGATGACTTCGCTGCCTTCATCTTGCGCATGTTGGATTACGATGATGAGGATCATTTTATCCGGCAGAGGAAGGAGATTTCCTTCTACATGGCGGGGCAGAGAGTTGACGCCAAGGCTGATGTGTGCGTTATGAACGATTTGGATTATCTTCTTCTGGTTCAGGGAGACAAAGTGAGGACTCTTCGATATCCTGTCTTGCAATACTTACCGAATGTGCAGCCCCAACCATCGTCCGATGATCCTGAACCCCAGCTCATCGCAACGGCTATCGCAGCATACTATCAGAATAACTTTCGATGTACACGGGTGGGTCTTCCCGCTCTACCAACCATTCTCATGCCTGGCATCACCATGATCGGTACTGCCCCCATCTTTTATCGCATCCCAGTTTCACCCCAGCTTTTGGAGGCATTGGACACATCGACGTACCCTCAAGAAGAGACAGTTGTCCTCAGATTTGTCCCTCCTGTTGCCATTAAGGAGACATACTTCTCTGAGGGTATGCGTCCCCTGGCCAATCGACGTATCGTCCTACAATGCTTCGAAGCTTTTAAGGCCTTGATGGTGCGTCTCTTTTCACTTTTCCCGGTCAGCCGTATCTCATACTCCTCAGTGCAGAATGTAACGCAGAAGGTACCACCTCAGACCCAGGACTAGACGCGAATAT
>JASFDA010000583.1:0-11039 GCA_036936965.1 Cystoderma amianthinum
CAGTTGTCCAGCGTGGCAAGAAAAGTTTTGCCTTTCCTATCCCTAGCCATCTTTCTGGCGGTCCGGGTCAGTCAGCCACAAATTCTCTTGTATCTATCCAAGCCGCCTTTATTCTTCCCGAATGGACGCTTATTTTTGTTGACCACAATGTTATGATATCATTTCATGTAATGCGGTTTCATAAAACGGTGGAAGAGACTGACCTCTCTCCTGGTTCGATGGTCCGTTGTTCTTCCGGTCATTACTAGCTTGTCAGTTACTAATTTTTCTTAGATATGGCCCTTTATCTGGAGTGCTACCCATGGTCCGGCACATACAACAGAGCCAGAATCAGCTGCTCTGGCCCTTGATGTCTGGCGAGAGTCCATTATTTCTAGAGAGGATCGCACGGCAATCTTTTTTGCCATCAAGAATAACCAACTCGTCTTCAACGGCTATGGAGCACAAGAAACATGCGATATGTTAGCTTTAGCCTTACTCTCCCCTTGCATGCCTGCATATTTGGTGTGTCTTCATGACGAGCAATGGCGTGCTTTCAAAACCATGGTAATTAAGTACCAATTAGATCGGCAAGCCTTGTTTTCTTCCACCCGTTTTCCACATGTGTCCAGCACTCACCCTTTTAAAATGAATCGCGATGGCCACATGAGATTCCTAGCTCATGTCTTTTGTTATCGAAGACACAAGGTTGCTGTTGATCAAGCAATGCTTCAAGAGATGCATGACCGTGGTCTTCTTGATCCCAAATGTACCATACAGGATAATGGAAGGGCAATAGGTATATTATACCACCATTTTTCAAACATACAAATCTCAACATTTTCCTAGCTATTGAGTCGCCCTCTATATTTTCCTCTGAAAACTTGCCACCACCTGTTGCCACAACGATACGAGAGGGTACAAGGCGTCTTAGACTGAACAACTACATCATCAACATGCAAAATGGTTGGAACAGTACAAAGTCTGTATCTGTTTACACCCCCATCATCGCACAAATCAACCCGGAGTGGTGGCCAGTCACGGTATATTTGTGTTATGCTTGTGTGCCCCAGTGCATCTCTAACGCCTTGATTAGAACTTTGCACTCATGGACCATGATGTCAAGGATGTCACAAACTCAACGACCCTTGGACCATACAGCTTCCAAGTTTTTGTCTCCGCTGCTTGGACTGTCAAGAAAATTGAAAATTTGACACCTGGACGCCGAAAGACCATTTCAGATGGCAGGGCACGTCATAAGCGGCCACTTGCCGAAGTTATCAATAAGCCCACCCTAGCAAACAAAAAGAGGAAACTCAATCTCTTAGCCACTGGCAATGAAACCATACCTAGCACTGAGTTAGGCATTAGAACTTTACGATCACGTTGCATAGATCGAGTCATTTAGATAGAATTAAAATATAACTTTTTTACAGGACTCGGAAAATATATATGCTACCCCTTATTCCCAGTGGAAATTGACTCTGCCCCTAGTGTTAGATGTCTGCAAAATATCAGCGGGTAGTTTAGACTGCAAAGGCCTTTCTTCAACAAACTCAATGTGCTGGTTGTATGATCTGAATCTTGGCAAATGACGATGCGTTCACGCTATCGTAGTACTCCACGTGGACGTCGATGTACCACGGCTACTGAGCTTCTGCTGTTGATAAGGTTGGTACGCTTGTCGACGTGTACATGTCCGAGGTTGACAGTAATTGGTGCGGGATTGTTTCAAAGGTGGTTTGGTATTCTGTTGCACCATAGGTGGTGACTGCCTAACGCAAAAATAGGACCGTTAAAGTCAAAAAAATGTGAAAAAAAGAATAACCACTCACTATTGCAATAACTCAATGCGTCCTATCCCGGTCTACACTTTCTGAATCCTTCTTCAGCCAATATGCCTGTTGGTTCAACAGCCCAAACGGGCCTGAGGTTTTTCCGCACAATCCTCTAACTTCTACCACGAATCAGGGTCAGTATCGAATTGCACGTCCCGTGGTCGAATAGTGAAGCCTCAAGCCTTGAGCCAGGTGGGCTCGGGCCTGGCTTGGGCCTGGGCCGCGGCCCACACACAAAAGTTGACGTCCAGGATTTGACAACTTGCAAGGACAACCGTTTCCCTAGCTGCACAATCAAATGTCGAAGACCCGTCACTCAAGACATCGTCACTCGAGCATCAACATGCGCCAAGCCACCGTGTCTTGGAGGATCAAATGAACAGGCCGAGGGAAGCAGGAAATGCGAGAAGGGACGAACTCGATGAGATTGAGGGAACAGGTACCAAATCGATCCGGCGCATCTGAGTTACACAGTGCAGTCGAAAGAGACGATCCGGCAACACTTTTGAAAGCATCCAATGGCATATCAAATCGACGTGAAGATGATGAAATGGCATGTATTTCCAATACTGCATGCGACAATTTCAGTAAGCATACCATCAAGTGATATAGATCAGCTTACCTTGCAAAAGAGAAACAGTTTGTTGAGGTAAAAAGTGGTCCTCCTGTCAGTCTAGATGGCGTGGCCGATGTGTGGTGAGGCAAAGAAGGGTGCGACAAGCGCGGTAGAGACAAAGATGGTGAAGCAAATGCCATTTGATAATTAGACTGTCAAATGTTTGGTGAAAAGTAAGGTAGAGAAATAAAGAATACGCGCCCTCGTCTGTTGGAACAGATAGGAGTCCTCCTAAGCATTTAATAAAGCTAGGTT
This sequence comes from Cystoderma amianthinum, assembly GCA_036936965.1. Lineage (NCBI taxonomy): Eukaryota > Fungi > Basidiomycota > Agaricomycetes > Agaricales > Squamanitaceae > Cystoderma > Cystoderma amianthinum. The sequence continues at coordinate 2,689 of JASFDA010000583.1, forward strand.
ATCCTCAGGAGTTGTGGGAGAAGAAGAGCTCGCCCAGTCTGCGCGGCCTTTACAAAAGTTATGTGTCATGGGAGCTGGAGGTCGCCGACCTTGCCCTCGTTCAGGGGTAGTCGTGTGTAGGGCAAGAACATGGGGCAGTGGAGGTATGGACGCTCTGCAAATTTTGAATAAGGGGCTAGGCGCATCAATCTTGTCCTCGTCGTCGTCGTCAATCTGAGATGTCAAAAGGCGTGCCCTTGTCAGAGTCATGCAAGAGAATGAAAGCAGCTGAGGAGTCGAGTAGTGCACAATGGTGGTGGTGGTGGCAGTGTGACTGTGTTTGAGGATGTAGTAGCTTTTCTTGCCGTCGTGGGTTTGAAGCGGGGCTGCGTGTTGGTGCGGGAATGCGCTTTGTTTAGCAACTTGCCTGCTTCAATCACTGTACCTGAATATATAATAAACAGTTAGGGTTTAGAGTGAGAAAAAAGGAGCATCCAATGAGTACGCACTCAAGTCAATAGCATTTCCCTTGAAGTTGTGCAATCTTGATCTGGGCAAAGTTGAGGTAGTCCTTCCAAGCCTCGGTGCCCATGAGGAGAACGTCCTTACAAGACCTGTTGACGCCATAGAGGTCTTCACCATCCTAGAAGTAAAAGCCCATAGTGCTCTGTAATGGGGCATTGTTGCAGAAGCGATGGGAAGGCCAAGTGCGGTGGTGAGCAGATCAATGACATGCTTAGTTGGATCCAGGTAAGAGGCGGGTGCATAGAGCTCTGCATTAATATCAGTATGAGCTGAGCGCCTGAAGATTCCCGGAATTTGATGTCAACATCTGTGAAGCCCTTGTCCTGATGGAGAGCGAGTATGTTGTTGGCTGAGTTGAATGCATCCTCAGCGGAGGAAGAACGCCTACACAGGTAATGACAGAACTAATGAGCGAAGGTGTTTGTTGTCTTGGGACTGTGCAGAAACGGACAAGGTGAACTCGAGAGATTGATGGCATGTGACATGCTGTGTGACTTATGCCACTGCCAATACGCATGCAAAAACGAAGCGCAAAAACTGTACATGCCTTATAATATAGCTCAAATTTGGACCAGTTGATGCATTGAGTGTAGTTCATTATATAGAAATTGGTTTTGAGTTGTCAAATTGCTTTGCATTAGGATTTTTAGCATTCATAGATTGGTGACCGATATCACGTGTACATTAATGAAGTGTTCTGAAGTTGTTATCTGATTCTAACGTAGCAGGAATTCTCATGGCTTCATCTTCTCATAATCGCAATCCCAAAGGAAAAAACCAGCATGGTAATGGTTCAAATTTATTTCCTTGGGCTTATTAAATCTTCAATCTTCTGCTCTCCTTTAGCTGGGCCAGGGGGTGATGACCCTAGACTCATGGAAGCGTTCACCAAATATCATTCTGCAAAAGAAACCAACAACAGAAAGATATCAGCACTATTGAAAGCAGAATATCAAATAGACATGAGGTAAGCTTCAAGTTATCATAATCTATACATTAGTAAACTTTGTCAAAGTGAACACACCGTCAAACGTCGTCGAAAAGACCTAGGCTTTGTTGGCAGTCGCTCTACAATGGCTACAATTGACCTGAGTATGGCAGAGCAGCTAGTTGCTTCTCAAATGGACAAAGATGTTGCAAAGTCATCTGGCGTACATACTATTCAGAATAAAATTGCTTATCACGATGGAATTCATCTGACACGGTGTGTAAAATGAGGCGCCTTATTTGTTCATTGCTTGATAATTCCTCTTAGTGATTTTGTTTCAAAGGTTATGCATACCATTGATAATGATGCGTTTCAAGCTCGAGAACCCACTAGCAAGCGTGTCTTTCGTGTCAAGAAGTATCCTATTGGTATACATCATCGCTGGGCAGCTGACGGTCATGATAAGCTCTACAAAATAGGCTTTCCTATATGGGCTATAGTTGAAGATGCCACTGGGAAATGGTTGAAGGCCTGGGTTGTTCCTAGTAACCGAATGGGAAAAGTTATTGCCTATCTGTTTCTAAGTCTTGTTCTATTGGTGGGCGGTTAGTCTCTCCTCACCTTTGCTATTATGTTTGGCTGATGATCTGAGAAATAGGGATTCCATTACAATTCACTACAGACTGTGGCTCTGAGACAACTATAGTATATGGGATTGTAAACGCTTTAAGGTTTGTGGCCACCTTTTGTAAAAATTTTGTTTCCAACAATGCCTTGCCTTTAGAACACAGTTTTACCCAGACATATCTACCGAGGAGCTGCCGCCTCATGTCTATCTACGCAGTGTTCACAATATTTCTGTTGAACGAGCATGGCTTCGCTTGCGATTAGACTTTGGAGACACGGCTGTCCTAGCGTTTAACCAAGGTATTGAAAGCCTTATATACAACTCTGACAATGCTGAACACTTGTGAGTCATGTTAAACAATATTACCTGCCTACTTAATTACTTTGATGATAGCGAACTTTGTCAATGGCTTTGGCCTAAGCTTTTACAACAAGAGCTTGATACTTTCATGGATTTCCGTAATGGCGCTCATATGCGCTATGACAAGCAGAAGCCAGGGCCTTCTGGAATGTCTCGTAATGATGCTTTTGTTTTGTTTGAGTCATGGGGTGGTAAGAATTGTTTACTGAAGATTGATGACATGGCTGTCATTAGAAAGATGATGGATGACCTGGGAGGCGAAAGTTTGATATCTTTCTCTTCGCCCGAATTTTCTCAAAGAGCTCAAGTCGCTTATAATTCACTCTGTATTGCAAAATTGGGTTATGACAATGTCTGGATCGTATTCAAGGCAATGTTAAAATTGTTATAGGAAGCAAATAATATATACTACCTGTCTATGTGTCTACATTTCGTCATCTGTAAGGTCAACAAACAATTTTTTGCCTCGACCTCTAAGCCCCCGGGATGAACCTGATGCCCCATGGTCGTCATCACTATTGGTAAATTGAGAGAACAGCCTCTTTCCTTGGCCTTTGCTTTGAAGCGCTTGTGTTTCCTTCTCTAACTCTATTTGTTTAGCATCCGCAAAAAGTTTCTTGCCTGTGCCTATGTATGTCCCATCTTCGATATCCGAATCAGAAGAAATTGCAATATGCTTCTTGCTCTTGGCTTTCTTTGCAGTAATCCTATCTTTGAAAGGGGAGACATAACTCCTGCTAGCGCCTACATCTTCCTCATCAGATTCGCCAAGAATCCTAAGCTTTTGCAGCTCCAGTGACGAGCAGATTTGGTTTTGGCCACATGACTTCAAATGATGGCTCAGAAATCGCCTAATGGCAGCTGGTCCGCCATCCCAGTACATTCTTTCATAAGTATTCTCAGTGCTAAGGAAATATCATTCAATGTAAATTAAATGTTATTAATAATAAGACGCACGAGTGTGACTGTGGATCAATTAAACACATCACTCCTTTCTTATCAAACATGCCTAGTGACGGAGACAGTGTATTTAGAATTGATTAAAATAGCGGAAATATATCAATTCGCACCTTGTAAGTCACACAAAACCAGATTTTCTCCTGAATAAACAATAATGTAGTGGGTAAATGCATGAAGTGTGATAGTCATGTTCTCCTTGGATTTTGGTGCATCGCCCAAGTCATCATTTCCAGTGAATTTCTCGATAGGTTTATTGATCTCACTGCAAGGGAGCAGTTTTGTCGCAATGAAGTCCATGAAAGGCAAGCCAGCTGGTGGAACATTATCGCAGAATTTCCCCAAGATGGCACCATCCAGGTTAAAACGGAATTCTGATATTTTATTAAATAAGCAATCATAGAGAAACATAAAAGGTTGAATAATACCAGGAATTACCACTCCAAAATCTTCTGCCATTTTGAGGAAACTTTTTCGGAAGTCTTCACCCTGTACCAAATTCTCAAACTCTGCTCGTAACATGAGACTATTCTCTTGGCCGTTATTTCTCTCAACCAATCCCTGACCCAATGCATATTCTTCACCATGGAATCGCGCCTAAAGGAATATAAAACATTAAATCAACAATAGCAACAATATTTTGAATATATCTTACATATATTACTCTTTTAGCCGATCCGGTCCCAATAAACCCTGAACTTTTCAGAGGTCCTTGGCCATCCGTTGCGCCCCTACCATCCCAAACTTCAATTGTTTCTTTTTCAATAGATGAAGTGAACACAACTTTGGACCTATTAACTGTAGCAGTTGAGCGAGTGAAGGAGCATGTAACAAGTTCATCAGGCTCCCTTTGGTAACTGGAAATTGACTGACGCCATGCACTTTTTCTCACATTGCGAGAGGCCAGTTTTGATTCTTGCTTACCAGCAGATGGTACGTGGCTTTGACGAATGCTGTGGGATTTCAAAGATTTACTTCGAATGGAAGTTAAGGTGATGTGATCATCATCGATATCATTGAGTGCAGGAAACTACAAAAAAATGAATACTGAGTGAAAACAAAAACGAGTCAACCAAATGAACATACCAGTGTAGTCTTGTCACAAACAAGCCTGATTTCAATCTGGCGCTTGTCGAATCCGGCTGCTTTAATGTAGTCTCTTGCCAAAAATTCAGTCAAGAGATCCACCATGTTGCCTTTGAGTATACTATCAGGTAGTCGTAATATTTTTGAATTGCTGTCAAATGCGTAAAAAGTCACCAAGGGCCTGGAAAGTGTCACAATTTCAGTAATGCTGCTGTAAAGAATTAACCGTTGTACCTCCGTATAATCTGTGCAAGAGGATGGCTTGATCGGTGAAAATCTTGAGCTTCCTTGATTATTGTTGCAAATGCGTCCTCAACAGATGTGGCATCTGCAAATTTGTTTGAAAATATGATTTGTGGGATCTACTATCCGTTGGTAAGCTTGTTTGTGCAGGAAGAATAGTACTACCTTTTCAAATACATCATGACCGCCCTTGTTCTGCGTAAGATAACATAGTGCTGTTGTCACCTTGATTTTGTTGGCATCGTCTTTTGCTGCCTTCATATCTGCAAGCAAAGTCATTCCTTTGGAGACGCCTGGTGCTGGCTTGGTGAAACGACTCTTTATAGTACTTGCAGCTTGAAGATTAGCATTTTGTGGACGAGTGGTACCTAAACGGAGATTGGAAGCTTTGCGTTGAAAATCTGAAGCCACAGCAAAAATTTCTGTAATCAATTCACTTTGCTTATAAGTAGCAAGCTGCTCCGAAGCTCCAGGGAGTTTTTGAACTGTCACAGGAACACTTTCCTTCTCCACTGAGATAGCCGTCAAATTAGATTTTTTAGAAATTTAGGAAATGAGTACAAACAGTAATGAGTGCAACAACCATTGCATAAAGGCTTTACAAGGTTGGTATAGACCAAACCACAGGTGAGGCATTGGCCTTTCTCCTGACATTACATCAGGATGTTTCAAACAAAAAAGTGGTGTAGATAAGGCTCACCCTGATCGCTTCTTTTTCTACTGGTGAGCGGCCAACTAACTGCTTGCATTTTTGACAGACTTCTCCAGGAAGTAACAAGTCAAAATTTATTCCACAATCAGTGCAGATAGTCATAAGAAGTCAAGCAAAAAAGAGGCTTCAAAAAGTAAGCGCAGACTTGACTTTGATGCGTCCTAGCAACTTTTTGATGCAGCATTTGTCAGAACGTTGGAGGCCGCGTCATGGTTATTTATATGTTTAGCCAAGTCATGCTACAACTTGTCGTTATTATTGCTGAAATAAGGAGCAAGTCAAAGACTTACAAGCGAGTGATGCCGCTACTGATGCAAGCGCAAAAGCAAGTACAAAAGCATTTGCTATAGACCTTTGGCTAGCACAGGTTTGTTCACTTGGTTGTAAAGACATTCATTTCCTTTGAGAGGGTCTTTTACGCCAGTAGAATATCAATGACTTGAGGAACCAGCATTACCACTAACATACAGTTAGCGCCTGTAATAATCAGAACGTTAATGTTAATACTATCAGTTTGAGAAACTACTGGTGAACCATGGAAAAACTGCTTACTGCAAGCTTACTGGGGAATTAGCCATATTGTATCCTTGTTGCTTGAAACCATTAACATTTACCGTTATCGTTTCACCTTGGGATATAATGAAAACATGCACTTAAGTTGCCATAAGTGTTCCCATCTCACTATACAGCAAGTCCGAGTCAGAAGTATACAAAGTGGTGCTGAAAAATACCTAAGTAGGCCCCAAACTGCTGGCCTTCATGTTAGGACGTTTAACAGCTATTTTCCTCTATCTGAGTAATAATCAGAGAAGACTTGACATTTTCTTGAAACAAATTGACATCCCAAAAGTTGACATGGTCATCGTTTGCATGACCTGCCAGTGATTGCTACTATATATAAACAAAAGCTCCATAGAAAGCAAGATCTGAAGTCAATGAAGATAAAGGTATAGCGATCATTAAGGGCACAAGTCAATGAATGAACTCACTATGAGTTCTTGGGCGCAAATTTTTGGAACCTTGAAGAAGAATACTCATGTCACCCAGCCGAGCCTTACCCCCGCATGTAAAAACTTGCGTATAGCATGGAACACTTTCATATTGAGCCAGGTGACTAATACTTTATCAATGAGGCTGCAAAGTTGCGCGTGAATGCTTCCGTGTGATTTAATCAAATGGTGCTGATCATTTAAAACATTCCAAATTTCACCTTGAGATGCACATGTATGGCTCTCAGGACAATTTATCTAGTACTAGGTGTACTAATTGGACTTGCTCCCTAAATTTTAGGCAAGTTTAAAAAGCCCATACAGTTTTTGCGCTTGTCAGTTGACGGATAGTCGGATTGGTCTGCAGACTGATGGGGCTAAAATATGTGTTTATTTCTTGTCACTGCTATTGCTACACATAGTGTTGGTAAGTCCCCTGCTCTTGTCTGACATAATGAAAGGCCTCAAGACACATGTCTCAAGACCCTGTCTTGCGCCCTGCATATAAATTATATACATATAATAAGGCTGCCATCCACCAGTAGGCATCCCTTTTTCGGTTGAATCATAGCACTAAATGTTTTTAGTGCACCATTACAAGCACTCAAACACGTTAAGTACTCACATTCTCTTTTGCTCTTTTGACTCACTCCTTTTAATTCAGGCAGAGCATGACAGTGCTTCCTCATGTTCTCACTGCTTCTCAGGCGTCGTTGGTATGAACATAATGTTACTAGGAATCACGCTCATGCACAAATGCAGTGATTGGCGCAGATGTGTGGTTTCACATCCCGAATTTTGTATGTATACCATACCAGTCCGTTTATGACATTCTAAGACAATATATAATAAACGGCCCCGAATCCCACCCTGTCCGCTTGCTAGTGCTGCCGTTTTGGAATACCAAATGCTATTGGCACGGCCCATCGACTAGTATACCAAACCGCGACACACTCAACAAGTTACATCACATGCTTGCGCTCCCGTACCTCATCTGCTATGGGGTACAACAAGCCTCATAAATAAATAGTGCGCTATAGGCCATCTCCAGCTATTTGACCTTCAACAACTAAGGCGGGCTTTCACATTTCTCTTCCTTATTTTCAATTACAGTATAGTCCTGTCTATTTAAGTAAATAATATACAACCTGTTTGACCTTCAAACAACTCGAGTAGCAGCCCACTTCAGCTCATGAGCTCACTCCGAAATCTTCATTGAGGTTGCCTGCTCCGAGTCACTCTCACCTTGTTTACTTTGCAATCAGTCTACCATGCACAGTAAGGACGAGAGGATCTGCTCATATATATCCCATTGCATTACTGGAAACGCTGTACATAACCTAACAGAAGCAGAAGCAACTTGGTCTGCCAACTGAACCGGTGAACTGAACTGAGAAATCCACTTGGATTAATCTTTCCCATGATTTGTAATATAGGAGATTGAAAAATATACTGCAGTGGCAGTCACAAGGAGCACCACATAGCGGTTCCAAGACCCCAGTTGTAGCCTCTGATCAAAGCTCATTAAGGAAATTAGACCTTGCTCCTTCTCGTCAACCGTACAAGCGGTTACCGGTTACCACCCAGCTGAGCTATTCTGATTTACATATGATATCAATAGTCGTCACAAGTAACTGGAAGTGTCACATACCATCCGATCCTGTCTTCTGGCTTCCGAATATATCAATACCAAAATCAAGAAAACCTCATCTTTTGCTAGTGCTGTCCGAGTCAAGTGTAGTGCAGGCGGCTTCAGTTTTCCAAATAGTTTAGGGCGAAAGGGGACCGTGAAACTCGCTACGGTTGCCATATTTTTGTTAGACCCCTGTTTCACCGGCTCATCTGTTACGGTGGGTGCAAAGTCGACGCGGTTTCCATATTGAACCTGCCACACCTCCTGCCGACGATAAGCCACGTCAAATTCCTTTCTATCTGGTGACCATT
>JASFDA010000584.1:0-11038 GCA_036936965.1 Cystoderma amianthinum
GTAGAAGACTGAGAAGATTAGCTAATAGAAGTAGACTAACCTTTCTTAACAATTCCGTTCAATGTAATTGTTTGTAATTGTACTGATTGTTCTATTAGTATTAACGTAGCATGCTACATAATTGTAACGAGGTGACGGCATGTGATGAACCGGGTGAAAACAATTCGGCGCATCATCATCTGAGCTGTTCTCCGTATTCCACATAGTATATATTTCTGTTATACTGGATTGTGCTCCCTTGAAAAAATTGATCCCACAATTGCGGCGCGGCTCCGAAGTCGATGTCCATGTACCATCGGGCCATACCCCTAAAGTCAATAAATCGGTAGTTCACATTGGTAACATATGACTCTGTGAATGCATCTGGTGCGGCGAGGTAGCTATAGACGAGCTGCGCTTCAGGCGGGAAAGTGTTTTCGTCCATTGGTTGGTCCGGCGCAAATCGGATGAGGGCTTGGGTGGACATCCTGGCTGGGGTAATAAATATAGTAAATGAGGTGCAAGTGTTGAGATGTAACATTGGAATAACTCTCTACATACATTTGGGCTTCTGGAGTGTCAGAGACGAGTGTTAGAGAAGCTCAGACTGTGCGGTTGAATTGCTTGGAAGGTTAAGCATAGGTTATACAGTTTATAATAGCTTGCTTCTTACTTTCTACAGAGGAGGAAAGTGCTGGTAATACGGTCGTCCCAGTCCACTTACCTTTATAAACTTCACGACTCTTCGTGCTTCCCACACTACCAGAAAAAGCAAATCCCACTGCGTTTTGTTTTCCATTTCCAAGAACATAGCGTTGGTGACGGCAGTGATTGACACCTAGGAGAACTCAGTATTGAAATGTACTGGGGGTTAGGGGAAAGCTAGGGAGAAGACCAGAGAGGAAGAAATTAGGGGGGTGTTACACTGAAGTAAAAAAAGGTAGGGCGAGCTCAAATTCTGCAAAAATGCCCCTGACAACCACAGAGCCATTGTGATTACTTTTAAAGACGACTCTGATGGAAATATACAGGATTCTGTAATGCCACAATGCAAGAGAGAAAAAAAGCAGCCAAAAAAAGAGCGTTCGGAGCAATAAACATGCAAGTCTAGATTTAGTAGGACAATGGGCTCACGAATAGCGGCCATCAAAGCTAAGGCTAGTGAAACTTGAAAATAATATTCAAATAAAAGGCGGGCGGTTTCTTGATACTCGCATGACGCCGCATCGACAATTCTCGAGAAACCAGGCGAAACTTCCAGTTGGCAAAGAGCATTTAAAAGCAGAAATTAGCAGGCAAATTAATGAATATAGTGACAAGCGCAAGGGTGGTGCCTGTACAGTTTAGCGGAAAGACGGTTGACAAGTCATTTGTTCAGTCAAGTGAAGGGGTAATATTCCTCCGATTCCTCTTGAAAGTTCTTCAGAATAGTCCAATATTGGGCGGCGCACTGGACACCTGCTTTTCAATATAGTGACAACCATATCCTTCCTCCGTGTTTTTCGGGCTATCTTCCCATGTCCCATGTACGTTGTGCTCGCGGTCACCGAGATAAATGCTCCTGCGAATTTATTGTCGACTTATAGTTTAATAGGAAGCGCTGTATTCGGAGTAATGATGACATTAGCAAAGTTTATAGTCACAACTAAGAGTGAATGAGTTGACTTACGTAGGACAGGACAATTCTCAAATGTTTGCACGTTCCATACTTGGCCATCTACTAAATGATTTGTATACCAATTCTAGAATATCCCGATGATAGTGGTCAGGACTTGGGCAAAAGCACTTTAACAAAGCATTTACCGATTCAAAGTATACTTCTACCCATCCAGCTCCATCGCCGCCCTCGCTACGATCGTCTCCATGACTTGTCTCTATGTCAATGCTTGGTGATCCACTGTGAACAATCATAAACCTTGTGCATCATCGAGTTTCTCAGCTCTCATTTTAGCTTTTGGGGAGAACTTGCGTACGGGATTGAAATAGGGGATTCTAGAAAATCATAAGACCAGTGTCCGCCCCACCGGATTGAGGTGTCTGTGAAAGTGACATCTTGGTAAACATCTTCTTCGACGCTTGGATCTTTGCGGAACATTGTATTGATGCTGGTTGTCTTGACTTCCCCCCAGTCAGAGTACACTTTCATTATGGCCGGTGTGTGGATATCAAAGTCTGCCCATCCGGCGGCTCGCGACATTAGATTAACGTCAACGTTAGCACTATGAATCAGCTCAGCAACATCATAGGAAGAGTATAATATTCAGCACCTGACAACTAGCGTTTCCGTGATATTAGGCGTAACTGGGAAGACACTGCGGAACTCATCAGTTTCAACTCGCAAGCAGGATATTGGTACAAGATCCTGCGCCTTGGGCCTGAAAAAGTAGCCAACGCCGTTAGTCACTGAGGTTGCGAGTTATCAAAATAGGACAAACATTCGAAGTAGTTTGATGAATGTTTCGCAAGCCGGGAACCAAGAGGCGCCCTTCAAATACTTGCGGTCCAGAGATGACTTGATCCAGAATTCAAGGCCAACTAATATTGCGTGTGCTAGGATATCAACTCCATCTGTGTCTTGAACTTTAAACGTTGCACTGGAATCCTTGTCGGAGTCATCCAAACCAATGTCCAGAAGTATATCTCTAGCTCGTTCAAATATAGACTTTGAAGCCACACGACTAAGTAGGGAGTTATCCAAGGGTGTTCCATGCCAATAGGTAGGTAATTCGAGTATCCCCCCCAGATATCTCACAGCCGCAGACAATTGAGCTCGTTCCCTAAGTATAATACACATTTAAGTACTGATATTCGTCCTGCTGATGCCTTCTCACCTGGTTGCTATTTCCGCCAATAGTGTTGTGATAACACTATCATTTTCTTCCACACATCCTAACTGACGGGGAGGAATGTTCTCCACCTTGTGAGTTATATCATTGTCAACGAGGCATAACGCAGCTAAGTCTCGATAAAATACGAGGTCCGGATCTGAGTCCCATGGTTCGCCAGTTTTTCTCCAGAGGGCTAGAATGGAACTTCGAGAATTGTAGGGGGGGAATAAACGTCTCAAACCGGGGTACCGTGTCGTCAGTATTATAATATTCTTCAAAGCATGTAGCTGAGCGCCTAATGACTCCGAACTATGAGTTTCGACATAAGTTTATAGTGCAAAGGAGTTATAAACACAAACTCACGGTAAGGTATACTTCATCAGCTGCTTGCAATCTTTCTCCACAGCAAGAAACTTGCGGCTGTGTGCCCCTGACTCTCCATGAAGATACTGATAAAGCATATCCAGTACAGCTATTCTGGAGCTCGACTGGCCATCCAGCACATCCTCGATTCGTTGAGTAACTGCAACTGGACCTTTACCGAGCCCATGAGCGATGCGATTAACCCGATTGCCAAGAGTTTGTCCCCCAGCTAACAGTATTTTATTCAAAATTCGACCGGGTCCTACTATAGAAGTGGTTTGCGAACGTAAAGCGAGTCGTTTGTCGTGATCAGTGGGGCGGATTATCAGTGCACTGGCAAGTGAGGGCATGGTGGAAGAGTCCTGGTTCATGGTTGGTTCACAGACGTTCTTGAAAGGTACTCAATGGATCTGACCCAATATAGAGTCAACTGAACTTGACAGAAGTCCTGCCTCATTGATATGGTGCGTTCAAGTCTCCGAGGCACCGCACAGCCGCGGCATGAAATCTAAACTCTTTGGCAAAAATGTCAATGAGTAAGAGTAAAAGCGAGCCGATGCATGTCATGTGAGCCAACGCTGAGGCGTCCAAGGTTACATCATACTAATAGACTCTAAGCCATTAATATTATGCACCGTCCTTACTGGCGCTAAAGCCTCTTTATTCCCGGAGTCTCGGCGATGCCGCAAACGCAGGGTCGGAAAGACCATCAGGCATAGGGCCAACGCATTTGACTTTCTTCGTTTTCTCTTTACCTGCAGAATGTCGAATGCCTCTGAAATCTTTTGCGACATAGGACAAGGGCCACCTATGAACACAGATATTAGTGGGTTGGGAGTACGTTTTTCATTTTATTTACAGACATTGTTTCTTGGTAAGTGTTAATGACCTTATTGAATGGGTTTGGCAAGTTCATCCATCATGTTGGTATACTTAGCTTGTCTCTCTGCAAGGTCAGGCTCACTCGAAGAAATTCGAGGTGCACTGTATACTCTCATCGCCACTAATATGGCGATGGCTGTTACGGCGATGATTTTAGGGCTGAAACCCAACCCGGAGATAAGTTTCCAAGAGTGATTCTTTATTATGACGACAGCTGCTTGTAGCTAATCACAATATTTAGTGCTTTAGTGGTGTTTTATCTCCTTTACTTGTCCTGGGTCACTGTCTGTTTTTCTTTGCCGTCCCTCAGTCGCTTCTCTAGGAAGGTCAAAGTTCTTAAGGCTTTATCTATTTTGCAGAGCTACGCCTTCTTTGCGTTCACCCTTGTGCTTTTCATCAAAGCCAAGACATTTGGGGGCGCACCTCACTGTAATAGAAATGCAGTGCTTGTCCTATTTCGACCATTTCCAGCAATCAACGCTGGTCAAATCCTGTGTTTGGTTGTCGCTTGTATCGGCTTTATGATATACACGTTCGTCACACTGAAAGATTACTTGCCTTCGCCGCCGAAACTGGTACAATTAGTGACACGTAAAAGAATAATTCGAAAGCCGGATGTTGAGTCCGATGATAATATCAATGGGAATGGGCCTTCTCGAGAGACTCGTTTCGACCATCGCCAAACTCACATACATCGGCGACAGGTAATTTATCAAGTTTTAAATGTCTGAATAGGAGTCTCTCAAGTGTATTTAGGTACAAAAGCCAGTATATGAGTTACCCATTGCATGGGACTTGATTCTTGAATTAATTGTCATCCATGTGGTTTGGGCCTTGGCCGTTATGAACACGGAACTTCTCATCCGATGGAATCATTTTAATAACTCTGGTGGCCCGCCAACATGGCAATTTGGCCAGGTAAAATTCTTCACGGATACGGTCTGCTGATGTTTCGCTAATTTTCATAATAGATCCTGCCGATGTTTTTGGTGCTGCTTCCCCTCGTGAATGTAATAAATGCATTCCAAGAGTTCGGACTTCGACCATGGCAGGCCAGAAAATGCGACTGTGTGATGTCACCAACGGATGTGCCCCTAGAGTAATATAATCTAGAACTCAAGAGAATTCCCTACCGCTTATTAACATTTCCTCAGATAAGATACCAACGCTATTCATTATCGAAACATATACCTAGCGCCTTCACTAGCAAACCCCGTCAGCCTTCAGGGCCAGGCATTATGATTTTCAATTTGGAGCGCGTGTGGCGGTGACCTGGTGTTGGGTCTTTGTTTACTAAATTACTTGTCTACTAATGTTCTTAAAATCTGGCTTACTAATTTACTAGTTTCCATCGTGGTCCATCGCTAATCACATTTTCGGTCTACATACATAAGCTAATTTCCTAAGTGGATCCACAAGGAGAACTCACCGGGGATCCTGGGGATTGGACTAAGCGGGCCTTGCTCTATCCATTAACAATTACATATGTACCAGTTGCTGGGGAAACGATAAGCCTCTTGGAAAACTCTCCACGACCCTGTCTATTTCGAAGTCGGCATTGATGAGAGTTTGCCTTGTAGTCTAAAGGTTTGTTAGGTTGGGATGAAATCGGAATGAATCTGACTGCTTCCTATCAGTTGTGCTGAATGTGGACTAGAGCTCGATAGCCATGGGCAGTATTCCCCCAGCTCCTGCTTTATTTTTACTCTTTTGTCTGCGTGCGGCGTGTATGGGTTGCGTGACTTGAAACTCTCGACAAACAATGTCACTATGCCGCACACAATGGTTATTTGTGGGCTCAAGTATCGAAATAAGGGTTTACATGAAAGTGGGTTCATTAATTTGGGATTAGGTGTCGCTCTAACGTGAATATTTGAATATTCAGGCATTCACAACAACTCTCAAGTCCTTAGGCCTTAGGCTTTGTATCACATTCCGAATAATGGCTTAGCCATGCTTGAGCCATGCCAAGCCACATCATCACATGCAACCGAGCTAGACTGCTTTAGCCTTAGTCTTGAATTCCTGTCGCAATGGCTTTACGACAAATACTATTCACCCGCAATGTCCATGAGATACAAGAAATGCAGCTTGTTATCGCAGTGTCAACTTTCCCATCTCTCCCCGAGATCGTCATTGGCATACCCTTTCTTTTTTCTGTTCACTTCCTGTCCTTGTCTCTTGTATAAGAACGTTAAGTTGTGATCTCAATCAGCACCATCCCCTCAACATGACCGCCTCTCAGGAGAACCTCAAACTGGCGGCTCCTTCGCAGTCGTCCCTTTCTCTGCAGTCAAGCGAGAAACCGAAGAGAAATGAAATTGTGCTTGAACCAGGCCCTCTAAGTTCGCGGTCGGAGCTCGACGACGACGGTGTCCTCAGACTAAACGGTGAACCTGTTATTCAAACTGGAAAAGACGTATCACGTTTTGTAGTCGACATCCGGGATGACGGGGAGGATGCGCTAACTTTCCGGTCTGTTGTTCTCGGCACTGTCTTCGCTGGACTTGGGGCAGCCTTATGTCAGGTGAGCACGCTTCATGGATTTCATGCTAGAGCTAATGACTAGCGATTTCCAAGATCTACCTATTTAAACCAATCCAAATGGGTGTCTCGAATGTTTTTCTGCTTCTGTTAATTTATTCGGTGGGCAATGCGTGGGCGTTCGTTTTCCCCAAACGTTCGCCAGATAGGCGAGCGGGCTTTGGTCGCTTCATTCACTTTATTAACCCTGGGGAATTTAAATTAAAAGAAGTACGTCCTACTACTGATGGCCCAGTTTCGGAACTGATTTATTTCAAAGCATGCCGTTGCATCCTTGATGGCATCAACTGCAGCTGTGGGAAGCACTGCTGTTCAAAACTTTGCCGTTCAAAAGGTTCGTAGTTACTATCTTACGTATCATGTTAGACCTACCTCAAGTTTAAAGTTGTACTATAACACAGACGTAAAAGCAACAACTGCTGTTCTTGCCACGTTTTCGACTGCTTGTTTTGGGTGAGTGATCCTGCCTTATGGTGACTTCACATGAGCTCACCCCAGTCTGTTTAGGTATGGCCTTGTTGGACTTCTTCGACCATTAACTGTTTATCCATCCGAGATGGTATACTGGGGTGTAAGTTAATAGTTCTAAGTATAAAACCGAGCTAACAAACTTGGCAGAACTTACCTACAGTGGCCGTCTTTCAAGGTAATTGATGTCAATTTCCTGAACGTTTAAGTGCCCGGGCTAAGCCATTATTGATCTAGCGCTACATTTTGATACCAAAGCCAACGCAAAGCGTGTCAAGCTGTTTTGGACTGCTTTCGCAGGAATGTTTGTTTATGAAATTATCCCAGCATATATATTTCCCCTCTTGAATGGAATTAACATATTTTGTCTGGCATCGCAACACGCCTCGGAGAAAACCATCAATGTATTCACAAATCTTTTTGGTGGCACTGACGGAAACGAAGGCTTGGGATTGCTTAGCCTGTCTTTCGATTTTCAATACATTGGATCCACGTTTGTCATTCAACAATGCAGCTTATTATCTCTTTGACTAACTTTCAAATTTAGACCCATGAGTTTACCATTAATACAGCAAGGTAGGTGATGGTTTCTAGAATTCTATGATACATCTTGTTAACATTTCCATGTAGCAAACTCCTGGGTGGGATTGCTCATTTGCTATGCTGCGATCATGGGAATTTACTATTCCAACCTATGGAATGTAAAGCTTGTGCTCAATGATATACTACCTTGCTCATTTTCTGACATAAAATTAGTCATTGGCCTTTCCTATGCTCTCCACGTCCATTTTCGCTTCAAATGGATCCATATATAATCAAACGGCCGTGTTTGGAAATACATTCCAGCTCAATAAAACTGCACTTAATGAGATAGGCCTCCCAGCGTTAACGGGTTCAAATGCCTGGGCCAACCTCACGTCTAATCTTGCGGTATGTGTGCTAATCCCTGTATTGTTATTTAAATCTGAACCAAGAATGGCTGCAAGATTGGTGGACTTATTACACATGTCGTTTTATTCTGGGGTTCATCTATAAAAGAGTCGTTTCAGTTGGGTTATAACAAGTTGCAACCTGACCCTCACTATCAGGCATGTTATATTTTTCTCTTGGTGAACTATTTGTTCAACGTAATGTGTAATGTAGGCGATGAAGAAATACAAGGAAGCCCCGTGGTGGTGGTATTCAATACTTTTGGTTCTGTCTTTTATTGCTGGTGAGTCCATTGACGGATAGTCTTAATGAAGTGATTAACTTATGCCCAGGTTTGGTTGTGATCTTCCGGGGACAAACTACACTGCCGTGGTGGTCATATATAATTGCTCTACTTTTGGGCGCCTTCATAACTGTCAGTTTGAATTTCACCCCCCTTCGCACATTTCTTAACCCATGATATTGTCCAGCCCTTCTCAACCATCCTCTTTGCGAGACTGGGCAGTGGCGTTGGGACTGTACAACTGATGAAAATGGTTGCAGGTGTGATCAATCCAGGAAAGCCAGTTGGGAACCTTTATGTGAGCTTCATTACTGTAAGATGAAGCGAGCGATCTGAGTAGATGTCAATCAGTTCTCAATGTGGAGCCATGATTTAATTGGATCGTCGGTCACTCTTGCAAGTAATCTGAAGATGGGACAATATCTGAAAATTCCTCCCCGTGTGATGTTTCTAACACAAGTGTGGGGTACTTTACTCGGTACGTCCGCATGGTAATTCAAGATATTTGTCGAACTTACATGTCTTTGATTGATTGGCAGGTGCATTTGTCAGTTACAGTATGCACATCATCCACTCATGTCGAACACATTGACATATTTTACAGTTGTCATGGTGTCGATTGTAGATGCACAGCGAGACATCTTACTCAGTCCAACAGGTACAAACGTCTGGAGTGGACAATTACCCCAGAGCTTGAACAGCGCTGCTGTGACGTGGTCTCTAGCAAAAGAACTGTATGGCATTCATGGTCCGTATTTCATCATTCCGCTCAGCTTGGTCATCGGGATGATTCCTACAATATTACAATGGTTAATTTGGAAGGTAAGTTCAGTCATCCATTCTCAAGACATTGTTTAGTAATTGGTTCCCAATATGGCTCAGCGGTGGCCCATAATTGGCCCGCTTAAAGTCGACTCTGTTGTTTTACCACTCATATACCTGGTACGAACGAAACATATTCAAGATTCCTGCTACAGATTTTCAACTTTTTTTTATACATCCAGTATTCCGCGTTTATGACAGCTGGCGTAAATTCCAGCGTGACATCGATGGTGATCGTCGGTCTTATTTCACAGCTGTGGCTGCGGAGATATCACCCTGGATGGTACAAGAAATACAATTATATTCTAGGAGGTGCACTTGATGGTGGTGCACAAGTCATGATTTTTATTCTGTCGTTTGCCGTATTTGGGGCATCAGGTGTTGGGAGGCCGTTTCCCAAGTGGGCAGGGAACCCTGGTAAAGGAAATGTGGATTATTGTAATGGGAATGGGGCACTCTTATGATGTTGGGGTTGTATTCTACCGATAGATGTATTGGGTGAAATGAAATGTACATGGTATCAAACGTAACAAGTAGGATCATAATGATTGTCTCCTGCCCTAGCTTAATGTAACCCTCTTCTTACCACCAACGAGAATATAAAGATGAATGACGTCAACTCCATATTGAACATTGTTAAAACAAATTCAGAGTGTCTCAGCCGGCCGTATCAGTCAGTATTCTCTACTATGATTTCGAGAATCCCCAGGGTTTCGGCATGCTTACGGCGCCACCACAGATTTATTCTTCACCGCCTCAAATCTACCATTCCAAAGCCAATTCTACCTGACTATCCAGATGCTAGTTGCGTACTCTGTACCGACCCAATCGCAAGTGAGGTAACTATTAACCAACGTGATCACGCCAAAATTGCGTGGATGGTGGTCCATGCTAAGAGACATTTGCTCATGCAAGAGTATGAGGCGAAAGTTCAAGCTGAAGCTGAAAAGGAGCGGGAGCAGTCTAGCACTGGTGGTGGTGCTAGCGTCGAAGAACAACTTGAAGATAATGAGAAGTAACTTTCAACTTGAAGTTGTTGCAGTACGTGCTTGTATTCCTTATGGTTTCTTGCGTTGAATATTTGAATCATGGGGTTTATTTCCGACATCTTATTCTTCGAAAACTTTTTGTGGATAATACACATAAGTAAATGCCGTGTAATGCATATTGTGTGTGCACGTCAGCATGGTCTTTGTCGGTGGTGAGTTTGGTAGGTGAAAACCTCCGTTAATGAATTAATATTCATTAATGATAAGCCACGTTGACGGTCATATTGAACTCTGCAGTGGACGCGATCAGCACCAACATTAGCGCCCCCCTCCGGGATCGCGCTCAGCTTACTATTGTTTTCATCCAATGCAAGAAGAAGGCGAATATAATTAAACAACAAACAAAGAGGCATACCTGCTGCAAGAGAATATTAAATTATAAGTACAGTACATATAAAATGGCAAAAACAAGGAGCGGCCCCCTACCCGACCATTCTCGCTTCGAAACCTGAAGTACAGACCACAAAATACAATAGCATTGATATGATTAGTGCAGCAATGAAATGACATATACATGACATGGCGTTTACCTATTCACCAGGGAACGAGCAGCCAGACATCAAAACATACTCAATGTTCAACCCAAGAAATAATAAGTAACACAAGCACATACTACGCAAAAAAATCCAGGTGGTTACTTCTCATCGCCAACTTTTTTTTTGATACTGGTGTTGCCGGTGCCAGACTGATCCTGTTCCTTTTCAGCTTCGGCTTGAACTTTCGCATGGTACTCGTCCATGAGGCGATATCTCTCAGCGCGGACTTTTTCCCAAGCAACTTTGTGATCGGCCTCGTTGACGGGTATCCCGAGTGTATGGCGTGTAAACTGACCAAATATTATTCCGCGCATATATAAGCAAATTTGGCCATTTCCGCGCATATATTGAGCC
>JASFDA010000591.1:0-10972 GCA_036936965.1 Cystoderma amianthinum
GAGCGTGGACTTTCCTTTTTTGATCATGTCACATTGTGTACACGTGACTTTGTCGATTGTGGAAGTCAACTACCTTAGCTTCAGGCGCGTTCCACAACTCGGCCGAACGATACGACCCTCCCAAATGTCACCCAAACACTCGTGTTGCCGTTATTCAGTCCATCGTGGACTGGGTCGAAGATGACCAAAAGACAACATTCGTCAAGTGGATGTATGGTGCCGCTGGAGCAGGAAAGTCTGCCATTGCGCAGGAGGTTGCAGAGCGTTACCATGAATCAGGTCATTTAGCAGCCAGTTTCTTCTGGTCCCGAAATATTGCTGGTCGCAATGACGAGACACGCCTAATTCCATCCTTGGCTTATCAGCTACTTCTTGCAATTCCGCAGATACGTCGCCTTGTCGAAGAGGCAGTCGAAACTGATCCTTCCATTTTTACTCGTTCTATAGAGGCTCAGATGAAATCTCTCATTGTCAAACCGTTAGAACGGGTGTTTGGCCATGGTCAACAAGTACCAGTCAATTCCGATGAAATCCCCAAGTTGATCATCCTCGATGGCCTCGATGAGTGCAGTACTTCGAAGTCTCAGAAATACATTCTCGCAGTTATTGCCAACTCGGTTCGCAAATTTCCCATTCCTCTCTTCTTCCTTATAGCCAGCCGACCTGAGCAGGCGATCCGTTCCTCATTCCATGCTGAGCCTCTGCTCAATATCACTGCCAGCCTTGTTTTAGACGAGACATACCGTCCGGACGACGATATCAGGCTCTTCTTGGTAGCAAAGTTCGAATCTATGATAAGAACACATGAGCTACGATCGCTTTTACCTCGTGTCTGGCCCTCCGCAAATGACATCGACCGTCTCGTACGCAGATCTTCTGGGCAGTTCATCTACACGGCTACCGTTATAAAATTTGTCAACACCTCCCGGCGTATGCCTAGCACACAGCTAGAAATTATTTTGGGTCTCGCTGCTGCTGGCAAGGATACTCCGTTTGCCGAGCTCGACGCGTTGTATCACCATATATTTAGCTCAGTGGAGGACTTTCCGCGCATATTGGACATCTTAAGCTGTCTCTTTCTGATCGAGGGTTTGCATTATCATGCTACGGGAAGTTTCATGGAGGCATTGCTATCCTACCGTCCTGGAGAGCTTCAACTCATACTGGTTGACCTCCACTCTGTTATGGAAGTCCCAGCTGTTGGGAAAGAGCTGGACGAGCTTCGTGTCCTTCATGCCTCACTTCAAGACTTTCTCATGGATCCTGCTCGTTCTGGGAATTTTTATGTAGATCAAGGCAAAGCTCATGCACGTATCACACAACATTTCCTACGACATATGAACAACCATTTTCAAAATGCGTCTGATGTCATCACTGATGATGAGTTCAAGTCGGTGATTTTTCAACTGGATCTGCGAACTTGAAGCTTATTGTTCTTCTGAAAAGTGACAACGCCACCGATATGGCAATTGAGAACTTTGATTATCACTTTTCTCTCTCGTCTCCAACAAGAGAATTACTTGCTGATCTTCTTGATTTTGATCTTCAAAAATGGGCATCCTACACGAGGGAAGACCCTCCGGACGACTCGGAATACTACATGAAGCTTCAACTCGAAATAATTTGCCTATATAGTCAGTTGCAGGCTGACGTTCGTCTTTCTAATCTTGTATATCTCTTACTGCTAATGCATGTCCAGGAAGCAAATGTACAGGGCCATTTGGGTCCAGGAAGCAATCCGGCCATTCACCAGCCCCGCTCCTCAGACGTCGCCATAGATTTACTATGTAAAAAATTTTGTGACTCGTTTCCTACAGATGAGAACATTATCATGACGGCGATAACCCATCCTCAAATACTCCACCATTACAATAAGGCTCGTTTTGGACCTTTTGGCGTGATCTTAAAGTGTGGGCTTCTCGATAGATGTCTTCGAAAAAACAAAGGAACGGAACCAGTTGCACTTCAAGAATACCTCTGTGACCCGAAACGTGCTGGAACTTACTTAGCACATGGCGGGAGATATGCAACACTATCAGCGAATATCTTTGAGTTTATCCTCAAACGATTGTGAGTCTAAGTATTTGTGTCCCAGTACTACCAATTCACGAGCATTAATATTAAAACTAGTCAGTGGTTCGAGGAATGCCGGCAAGCAGAAGACAATAAAGGAACAACGGAAGGCAATAATAGCACACTCGTGGATGAAATAAACGACTACAGTTGTCTCTCATTCGCCATTCAAACTCTTCCTTTCTACCTCTCGAAAGCAGATTATGAGTCAGAGCTTGCAAAACTTGCTACCAATGTACTCAACTTCAAGTTGCAGACAAGGAAGGGTGGATTATCCACAGAGATGAACGAGCTTCACTGGGCTATTAACCTATATCTAAATGTAAGTTTCTAGATGTATTACCTAGGCCTTGCAGCTTCATATTTACTGTTCTACAGAATGGGTGTTCTGAACCAATGCGCCGACAAAAAACACCATAAGAAATTGAATGGGACCAATTCCATTAGGACCAATTGCAACTTGGCGTTGCCGTCGATATCTCCACACAAATATGTCAGGATTTTGGATCTGCCTAGTCCAGTCTAAGACATGGGGTGACGGTGTGATTACTGCTGCTACTTCTCTCTGCAGCGCGGTTTTGTAATTGCTTCACATATATTCCCTCCAAGACATGACACTTACGATTACAGCGGAGACGGCCGAGGGTAAGCATTGTCAAAGTGGGTGATGAGGAGGGAGATGCGTCGTATTTTACTCATGACTTGACTGTGTTAGTGTTTTCTGAAATGATAAAAAAGGGAGGGACCTGCCGAAAGGATCGAGCAGAACCTTTCATCCAGGCCAGTATGTGATGATTTCAATGATACTACCAAGACGGGGCTGCGCTCGATTCTTTGTCTTCATCCTACACTCTCAAATTTTGCAAAGTGGTTCGCAGCGGCGAACGCTACATACTTACAATAATAACCATTCGAATCGGAAAACAAGGCATGCCTAGATATTAATAAACCAGCCACGCCGGCTCTTTGTGTAGATGAGTTTTGCCGGTGACCCCAGCGGGAACTCTCTTGTTAATGCTGTGAAGGAGTAAAACAAATCTATGCGCCTTCTTGCTCTTAATCACTTCTTCCCCTATGTCGTTCTTTGATAAATCCCATGGCTTTGTGATCTCGGGAAGTCAATTTACTAGTAATAGTATTACAAATTTAAACAAGCATGATTCAAGGAAGAAAGGTGCGCGTTGACTTGCTCTAGAGTCTAGACCACTTGGCTTCCAAGCAGCGCATTGTCCAGGCATCGATCTTCTATATGAACACACAGCTCCTGGCGCATTCCACAACTCAGCAGAACGATACGACCCTCCCAAGTGTCACCCAAACACTCGTGTCGCTGTGATTCAGGCTATTGTTGACTGGGTCGAAGATGGACATAAGAAAACACTCATCAAGTGGATGTACGGTGCTGCTGGAGCAGGAAAGTCTGCGATTGCGCAAGAGATTGCAGAGCGTTACCACAAATCAGGACGTTTGGCCGCTAGTTTCTTCTGGTCACGAAATGCCGCCGGTCGCAATGATGAAACACGCTTAATACCATCCTTGGTATATCAGCTACTCATTGCAATTCCGCAAATACGTAACCATGTCGAAGAGGCAGTCGAAACCGACCCCTCTATCTTTACTCGTTCCATGGAGGCTCAGATGGAATCTCTCGTTATCGGACCGTTGGAGAAGGCATTCCTCCATGGCCAGGAGATATCATCTGAACTACCGAACCTAATCATACTCGATGGCCTTGATGAGTGCGGTACTCCACAGGCTCAGCAATATATTCTCAAAGTTATCGCTAACTCTGTTCGTAAATTTCCCATTCCTCTATTCTTCCTTATAGCCAGCCGACCCGAACATGTGATCCGCACTTCATTCCACATTAACCCCCTCCTCGATATGACTGTCATCCTTGTTTTAGATGAGAGATACCATCCAGACGATGATATCAGGCTCTTCCTAGTAGCAAGCTTTGAGTCGGTCACAAGTACTCATCATCTGCGATCACTTTTACCTCACGTCTGGCCTACCAAAAGTGATATCAACCACCTAATACGCAAATCTTCCGGACAGTTTGTCTATGCATCCACTGTTGTGAAGTTCGTGAGCACTTCTCGGCGACAGCCTGACAAACAGCTCGATATCATCATGGGAATCACTGCTGCTGAAAAGGATGCTCCATTTGCCGAGCTTGACGCGCTTTATCACCACATTTTCAGCTCGGTGGAGGATTGGCCAAGTGTATTTGATATTCTAGCATGTCTTTTTCTGCTTATAGAATGGCAAAGGGGGACTTTTGAGACAATCCTATCCTTTAGGCCCGGAGAGCTTCAGCTTATCTTGATTGACCTGCATTCTGTTATGGAAGTCCCGGGTCCTGAGAATCAACTTACAGAGCCTCGTATCCTCCATGCCTCGCTTCAAGACTTTCTCCTGGACCCAAGTCGTTCCAGAAATTTTGCTATAGATGAACCCAAAGCTCATGCACGTATAGCACAACGTGTCCTGCGATATATCAAGCACTATCCGCACCATGGAGTTGATGATGACTTGTCAGTGTTAGTAATATCCCAATTGATCTGCATATTCAACGCTTAGCTTATTATCCTATTAAGTGAAGTTGCATACTCAGTTTTTTCCTCCCTTGAACATCACTGTTCTTATTCTCTTCCAACAAGAGAATTACTTGATGATTTCTCTGGTTTTGACTTCCTAAAATGGGCATTGTTCTTGCTAAACAACACAACTGTTTGGGAATTTTACATGTTGTATTATTTTCAAATAATTCGCCTATATGATTGGTTGCAAGGCCTAGTCTGTCTCTCTAATCTATTTTGTCTTTTACTGCTGATAAATGTCTAGGAAGCAAATGTACAAGGCTATTTTTGTCTTGAACACAGTTCATTCAGGCATCATTTCTATTCCAGGGAGGTTGCTTTAGATTTACTATATATAAAATTTTGTGATGGACTTTCTACTGACAAAGACATCATTGCTACAGCAATGACACACCCTCAAATAATCTACCATTACAATCAGGTTGAGTTTCAAAGTAAGGGTGGGGGTGTTGCTTTTAGTGGGGTCCTAAATTGTGGACGTGATCTGGATCACTGTCTTTTGTCGGCAGATAATCGAGGCAAGGAACCTGTTGAACTTCAAAAATATCTCCGTCGTGCTGGAAAGTCCTTTGTACATGGTGGCACATATACAAAATTGTCAGCGAAAATTTTGGACTTTATCCTTGAAACATGGTGAGTTTAAGTATTTATGTTCCATACGGAATTCAATTCACCAAGGAATGAAATTAGTGAACGGACTAGATACCAGCAAGCAGAATATAATCATGGAACACTTGAAGGGAATGATATCAGGCTTGAAGTCCACGACTACGGTTTTGTTTCATTTGCCATAAACATTCTTCCCTTCTACCTCTCAAATGCAAATTACGAGCCAGAGCTTGCAAGGCGTGCCTCCAACCTACTTGACCTCACGTTTCGGAATGTACAGGATATCGATGACTCGCCCATAGAGGCGAACTTGAAGGAGTTTCACCAGGCTATTGATCTGTATCTGAAAGTAAGTCGCTGGTTGTTATACCTATTTGACAGTTAATATTTACCGGTCCTATAGACGAGGCCTCCTACACCTGAAGCTGAAATCGAATGCCGATTGAAACGCTATAGGAATAACGAGGAAATAATAGAAAGGACCGGCTTGGCATTGCCAATGATACCTCCGCCTCCCAAACGTCTGAGGCTGATGGATTTGCTTAATCCAGCCATGGGATCGGGGCCAGACATACAATGACTATGCTTCTTTTTTTTTTTGTGCTATGATTAAAATGTAATGGCTTGCTCGAGAAAAGAGTCCGTGTGGTTACGCGTGTTTGTATTTACTCTAAGCAGAAAGTAATGAAAAAAAATGCGCCGAGTACTATGCACGTTAACTCCAAAAGAATGTGTATGAGCAGTGAAGTAGAGATTGTACTGGGAGGTGGGAGATGATGTTGAAGCTTGAGATGATGAATGAGATAAAAATAATTGATAGAATAATGATACGCTGAAGGATATCATAGTGAAGAGGGTAAAAGTATGTAATATGCAGGGGGTAAGTAAAAACAAAATGCTGTGTATGCGTGAAGAGAAAGCCGTTCTATATGATATCAATACCACAGCAAAGTGGGACATAAAGAATAAAAGAAAAAACGGAGGAAGTTGAGCTCCCATGTCCTGTCGACACATGCAAACTGCTACTCCCACTGCCCACGTTCGTCGAGGACGAGCTCGTGCTACATTGTACGCCGAACTTGAGCTTGAGCTTAATGGCGTGGGCATACCAGGGTACGACACCGTCATACCAGGCTACAACACCGTCATACCAGGTGAGCCAGGTTGGGAGAGCGAAAACGACCACCTGCGACGGAGGAATGAGTTTTATGTCAGCATTGTTAAAGAGTCATGTTCATCCGAATACACACTCGGAGGGTTCATCGTCGACACAGTCGTAGCAGGCGAAATGGGGAAGGGCGCAAGGTAGTGGCGGGGAGTGGTTCCCAGGGTGGGTGTACGATTGTGGCCCCAGGACTAGGCTTTATCGTCTTCACTTTTGAAACTCCTTTACTGAATGCTTTTCTCGGCTTTATTAAGTCCGTCTGATGCCTTTTTTGAGGTCAGACTGCTGCTCGCCTGTACGTCCGGTTTTGTCCTCGTCCCGCGAAATAGTTTCTCTCTGAGGTAGGCGAACACCC
Organism: Cystoderma amianthinum; assembly: GCA_036936965.1. Lineage (NCBI taxonomy): Eukaryota > Fungi > Basidiomycota > Agaricomycetes > Agaricales > Squamanitaceae > Cystoderma > Cystoderma amianthinum. Next base: position 6,806 of record JASFDA010000591.1, read on the forward strand.
ATGAGGTTGACAAACATGATGATAAGCGGCAGACTATACGATTGCCACAATGATATCGATGAATACACAGGGGAGCTTCACATTAAGAGACGGGATAAATGCGATGAGGAGGGCGCTGCAAAAAAAGCGGACAAAGGCGAAGAAGAGGCTGAAAATACCGGACGACGAGTGGTGTGAGGCTGGAAGATGAGAGTAGCTGTGATTGGGATGGCGAGCTTTGCGGTGCCGGAGGAGTGAGCGAAGAAGATGGCGATGGATTTCAGGCGGGTGACAAAGAGAAGGGTGAGGAAGTGGAAGTAGCGCGCTGGGCGGAAGGTTGGATACTTTGCGTCGAGTGGGTGGAAGGAGGATAGGTGTGCAAAGGGAGCGTAGGGAGAGAATCGGGTGATTGGGAGCGGGCAATGCGGAAGATGAGGAAAGACGCCCGGCCTAGAAGACCGAGGATGGAGAGCAGGGTGAAAACCCTTGGACTCGATGGGGTTCGCGATACACATTGATGGAGGGAGGGCTATCAATTCCGTCCTGGTGAAGGCGTACATTGTCAAGGTCACAGCGTGCTTTTTGAGGAAGGTCGATGGTCGTGTTGACCGCTTATGTTGAGCAGGATATTGACCGTGAAGTTTACGTCGGTTTGCTATATGCGTGATGTGTTAATTTTATCATTACATTCTCAGAGTTTGGGATGAGACGTACAATAGAGGGGACAGTGTGTTATTGCCGACGTGATTGCAGTATCAAGTAGAAATAGAAGGACTCGCGTATCGTGTCTCCATGCACGGATGTTTATGGACAGATCAGTAGAAGAGTGACGAAGGTAAGGCACGCGCTGAAGCGCTGATGGCTGGCAGTCAGGCAGGCGAAGTAATCATGAATAGTATTGCCGTACGTCAACAGTGCTGGTGTGCTGAAGAGTCACTGGAGAAAGGAGGGAGGCAAAATCAAACCACGCCCCTACTGTTCACTTCATCAAGAAAGCCATCAGTAGAGAGAAGTAGTGTTGTGGTCGTGAGATAACAAACTTGAGAGGAATTTAACTACTAGTTTATCGAGAGGTCCAAGTTAAATGTTGCATGACCAGTTCCTCAATCCATCTTAACGACTTGTTAGAAGCCATTGAAAGCTCCTCTCAGGCACATCGTTGTCCCGGCCATACGCTGGTGGGCTTGACGTTACATAGAGAGCTGGAAGAAGGCGATGAGGGTAGTGCGTGCAAATGCGAGGAAGAGGTACAGGAGCCATCGTAGCACGGTTATTCAGCTCAGCACAGTCACGTCGGCTCTTTGCACCAACTTTGCACATAAGCATTGTCACAATGAAGATCCCTCAGAAAAAAATATACATTGCAAATGCCGTCTCAATTTATTTACTCCAATCAGAAAGAGAATACAAATGGCTCGCTTGAGTTCGTGTGTTACGCGTATTCTTATCTACTCTACGTAGCATATACATTGATACGATACATACATTCAAATGAATGTTGATTTATTTCGCGCATTGGATGAACAGTAGGTAGTGGCAGGTGGGAGGTGATGTTGAAGAAAGTGATCAGCGGTTGAGATGATGAATGAGATTAAAGAATTTTATCTAAAGATATCGTGGTGAAGGGGGTAAGTAAAGTCTAAATGATATTTATACGGCAGATAAAGAATAAAAATAAAGGACGCACAAATGGAAGGAACGAAAATAAAAGAACTACGATGGGTGGGAGACATACTCATTGTTCCAGTTCAAGTTCGAGTTTTCCGGATCCAGGTTGGAGGCGTACGTCCACCGCTCGTGTTTGCGTTTGCGAAAAGGGTGATTGCACCCACGCCGCCGACTCAGACCCTCCTCATCTTCCTCCTCCTGCACAGCAGCAAATGCTGCAGAAGGAACCCTCGAATCTCATAAATGGCTTGAGCTCCCATGTCCTGCCAACACATGCAAACTGCTACTCCCACTGCCCACGGACAAGCCCATGCTACTATGAAATGCCGAACTCGAGCCTGAGGGCGTGGTAGGCTGTGATGAAGAGACAGAGAACGCTGGGATACCAGGCGAGTCAGGCTGGGAGAGCGAGAAATACCACCTATGCGGGAGGAGCGAGCCATACGTCATCGAGTCATGATTGTGTTCGATTTTGTCATGTCTGTTTGACCATAGACCATGTTCATCCGAATACGAGTTTGGAGAGTTCATCGTAGACACAGTCCGTTGTCGTGGGCGAAATGGGGAAGGGCGCTAAGGAGAACCTGTTGTTGGTGGGGAGGGGTTCCCGGGGCGGGCAGACGATGTTGGTCCCACAAAGAGGCATTATTATCTTATCGTTCGACGCTCCCTTTCTGGATAGGTAGAGTGCCAATGCTTGTCTCAAGTACGTCCAATGCTTCCTTTGACGAGGTCAACCTGCTGCTTGTTTGTGCGTGTGGCCTCGTCCTCGTCTTGTAGTAGTTTCTCCCTCGTGTAAGTGTTGGGAAACACGGAGTATAGGTGCGGCAACAATACCAGTGACCATTCTAGGGATGGACTTGACGTTGAGAGGCCGAAAGAAAAGAAGGCACAGCACGCAGGGTGGACAGATGTGATGGAGAAGACATCTGTGTAGTGAATTGTATACAGTAGCTGAGATGACGATGGCGGGCTGTGCCAGAGTAGGCAAAGGAGATGGCGACTGGATTTAAGGAGGGTGGCGAAGAGGAGGGGAAGTGGAGGTACCAGGTCGGGCCGGAAGGCGGTGTGCAGTAAGTGGAAGAAGGACAGGTGTACAGAGGGAGTGATGGAAGGAGGTCCAGCCAAGACGGCCGAAGATGGAGAGCAGGGCGAAGACTAACCCTAACGAGGTCTTCAATGACCATTGATTAATCCAGTGAAATTGTATATCAGCAGAGGCCATGTTGACCAGCGCCGGTGACTAGTACTGGTCGCGGTGTTAATTGCGTTTGTCGATGACCATGTTGATTGGTTGCAGTATACGTTGGCAATCAGTTAGCATCCAAGTAGGTGATGTCGACAGCGTGCAGAGTACGGTTACTTTGCGGCTACTGACAATACTACCAATATTAATGCTAGTTATACATATGGGAGGAACTTACATATTGTGCTTCAAGGCATAATACAAACTGAAATAGCGTCTGTTGGAGAGAAATCGCAAATTGACAAAGTTGCGTCTCTCTGCTGTCGCGTGTTATTTCCTGAGGTCAACAGCCAGTGTCATCACGTAACTGCTGTTGAATGTAAAGTCTATACACACTGGTTATGATTCTCTTCTGTCATTACCCAACCTCTTATGAAGAATAAAAGCAACGTACGTTAACCTACTCAACGTGTTACGAATACGGCAAAAAACCAGTCAGTGTACAACTTCACCAAGGCACCTCACATTATTGATAAGTGTCGCTGACCTCATGCTGACCATCATGTTTAGGGTTTACCTCCACCTTAGGCTTCCGACGACCTGGCCTACTCTACATTTCTATCGGCGTTGTCATGGCTGGCATGTTTACTGCTACCGATCCAAAACTAACCCTGCCTCCAGCCCTATGCACAGTCCTGGCAATTTCGCGCCTTATCCTTTAAACTATACTTTGTCTGGTCTTTGTCTTGTATAGATATTCAAGGTTTCCAATATACAAACAATCCCTCGGTTCAACAGCTGGTCATTGTAGACCGTTACAAAAATAGCGAGTTATGATTTAGAAAAAATGAGGTGACGTCGATGTCGATGATACTACCAAAGCTGGCTTACTGACTACACCCGATTCCCCCTTCTCCCCTGCGCATGCACACTGGCAAACACTACGGATAATGCTCTCGAGTTTCGTAAGTGGCTCAAGCTGCCTTTCTAGAAATGACGAGGCGTCTAAATCTACCGGAAACACTTGACGTATCTCCCACGTCGCCGCAGACCATCCCACTTGCCATGCCCAATTAATATATTCACACTGCCCGTCTGCTCTCAATTATCGGTGCTGTTGAGAATTAGGAGCCTATACTGACTGTGAAGACCTAGGCGCACCTGACTACAATTTGAGAACAGGTGGGCCGCATTGGGAGAACTAAAATGACCCATTGAGGCATAGGAAGCTGTCACGGCCATCCGAAAACAAGCCACCATCACCTAGCTGTCTACAGGATTACCTGATACACGCTCAGCACGGCCTCGTTGGCTCCTTGCACACTTTTGACGCT
>JASFDA010000595.1:0-10912 GCA_036936965.1 Cystoderma amianthinum
ACAACGAGGCAAGGCGTCTATCATTGTGTGTGAACTTTTGTGCGATGTGTGACCTTTGTGTGCGAATGCGACGACGTATGGCATGCAAGTACGGAATAAGATGGACGTATTATTTGCACCTGTTTGAAGATGTCTATTCCTATGGGCGCTTGAAAGTTGACATTTCATCAGAAATAGATGATCTGCTCTCGCAAGTCAAAAAGTGTCCTTAACTGTCGCCTGGTCTTGCATAGCTTGTTAAACCGCTCACGGTAAAAGCAAGCAACAACTTGAAACTCTTAACGATGATGGAAAACAGATTCGAACATCCACTTATTTGGTCACGTGTCATGATCTGCGCCCTTTGTTCCTTTGTTGATCCATTCCTTTGTCTACCATGCCTTTCATTTTTATGTGACGCTCGGAACACTCTGCCCTTTGATAACTCCATCCGTTGACATCGGATACCCTCTTGGTGGCATCAAAGCGTCTGCACCGGCGTCTACTATCAAAACCTGGGGACCGCATTCTTGAGCTGGAAGATGGCCCTTTCAGCTTTGCGAACCTACTCTCAAGTTATCATTTTACAGCTTACTAAATAATCTACCAGGTCCTGGTCATGCCTTACGATTCCCCTGCTAGGGGTGGGTATTGACTTCTAGAACCAATTATTGGTCGTCTCTGATACAGCAGCTTGTATCTAGTTGGGACGTCCCTACCACCAAATTTGGTCACCTACGACGTAAGTTGTAATTCTTGTAATTCTTTTCAACTTGCTTAACTTTGTAGGTTCAGTGACCGCCTTAATATTCATGTCCTCAAACTGTATAAACCACTCGCGTGCCGATTTGAAGCCGGCTAATGATATGCTCAAGAAGGGTGGACGTCAAAGGCGGATGAAGAGGCGGCGAGGGAGGCAAAGGTGCTAGACTAGGTATAGGGAAAGGACAGGGAAGGAATGGGTAGGACGCATCGGGATCGCGGGAGTGCTCCCAGCTGCGAGGGACCAAGGATATTCGTTCCTATTACGATAACGTGTTATTATGTGCGTCCCTTCTCTTGTCTGCGTAACCCAAGGTGTATAACTAACCCATTTTTTAAAACTTTTTTTCGCAGCATAGCATTCTCATTTCATATTTCAACGTTTGACGAAGAAGTTGAGTTCAAGTGCAGGCAATCATCGATCATCCCCTGACCGCGGTCAACCACGCATACCGAATAGTGCCCGCATTAACGTTTTCATACCACCACTTGGTACTTAATGTCGCCCTTGACTATGACGATATAATGGGTGAGCGGGCCGCCATCGCCTTTTAACTAATGATATACGGCAGCTGATTATATACCGTCCTCATTTCCTCAATCAATCGCGCTACGACTCGAACGCGTTATCGATCTACAACACTGCACTCTTAAGGCGGATGCTGGGTGATATAGTGAAGGGCCGAGTAGCCCGGGGAGTGGAAGTTAGAGTAAAGGCTTTGGACGTTTTGGGCGTGGTCTAGATTTGGCTTGAGGAAGGGGTCCCTGGAAAGAGCTTGCTCATGGAACACGATTACTGCTGAAGAAGTCGCCACAGGACTTGAAAAAGATCCAGTTACGAAGCAGCCGCACCGATTTTTGGCCTACAGACTTGCGCTGTCGATGCTTTTGCGGGATATGCGCTCACAGTCGCAGTCTATAGCCAACCCTTAAAATCAATCCGAGTTTTGAAGCAGTTATTCGTGTTTGATGGCGCGTACATCTTTAGACGTTGTCCCAACGACATTACGCTAGCCCAGAATACAGTGCGACGGAGATACTCAAGCTTACAGTGACCCCGACTATAGCCCGAGGAGCGGAAGACAAAGCTTACCTGCCTAGCGCTATCATCAGCATGAGTTGGGGATGAAGCGTATGCGTGAGGAAGAAACCAGAAGAGGCTCGCAAGAAAGGTTCCATCCTCGGCAGTTCCTTCGACTGAAAGAAGGAGAAGGGAAAAGATAGGGCATATGTTGGTTGGTTCAGTCGAGAGCAGACTATCTTAGTCGTGACTCAGAGGAATCGAGCAGATCTGCGAACCGCTCAACCAGCTCTATGGGCGAAGGTGTTCTTTCACCAACTACGAAATACTGCAACAGCAGCAGCACCAGCACCAATAACAATTACGCCCTCAAACTCTCAGCCTGCGTAGCCCTTCAGAGAGTAAAGTAACACCTCTCGATCAACAGCCACCACCGCCCACTCCCAATCGCTCAATATCGGTAGTTTTACAGCATACATCGTGCTAACCAGCTTCGACAACGCGATTAGCAGGAACAAGTACTGCATCGAGAGTTTCTCAATAGTTCTCCTTCTTCTCCGCCTGGATCTTCATATGGTTTATGGTCGGAATCGGCTTTTTACGACTGGCTCTAATACGTACCATACTGCCTCTGGTTCACGCTCAGGTACCACCACCCGGATCTCAACCTCGACCAGGTTCATTCATTCTTGTGTTGTTGTCTAACGAGGAGCCTCTTGCGGTATTTGAGGCTCTCGTTGGCGAGACGATGGAGTTGCCCAAAGTGAAGAGGAGAAGCGTGGGTGGTATCAGTTCTGTCACGAGTAACCCTCTCAATACTTCCTGCTATCAAGAAACTTCCAATGAATGACTATCGATGACTCTGCGTTGAAATTCTTTATAAACAGGCACGTACCGGCGATGGCGCGAGCGATGACCTTGTCGAGATCGGCGAGGAGGCATTAATTGTGGACACATCTCACGGAGAGTCTCGGACATTCACGTCCCAAAGTTCATCTGAGACGCAAAATATTCATGTTCCTAAAGAATATTACCGTTGTGGAGGTCATCGAGGTCGATCTGGAACAGTTCGGGATCACGGAAGGCGGAGACGAGGTGGAAGATCAGTCGACGAAAAGGACTAGTTCTTGTCGGGTCAGATATGGTTTGGCCATCGAAGCTGGCCAGTGGCAATCATGGTTTGTTTATGCCATTTGTCGTCATTGGTTCCGGTCTTGAAAAGCTGTAGCGCGTGAATTAGGACCATCCAGCGAGGTTATCGATGCTTTCTCTTGCCCACCAACATATACCACGCTCCGGAACGTAATTCGTTGACGACAAACCGTCGTTAGCTGTTGATGTAAATCCGGATGACCCTCCAGACTTGCATACGCCTGCACGGTCGTATTCATTATCCTTCGTGCAATCTCTTGCCGCAATCCCCCCGCACTACAGGATGTTAGCTCCACTAAATGAGATTGCACTCCAAAAACTGCATCGCGACTCTGCGTCATCAAGTTATAGCGCTGGTCGTTGCAGCTCTGGAGACGATGGGACACTGAAGCAACCTTCTCGACAGGGAGTAATTGCGGCTCAGCGAGCTGTAACACACGCTAATCATCGAGCTATCTTTTCTGCGCGGACGAACTCTGTCCGTGGAAGGGATGCTCCGCGAAACCTATGATATAAATGATGTCGTTGAGGAAGAGTGGCAAGACAAACAAAAATGAAAGTGGGAAGACGAAAGGAGATGTTTCATGGACGATCTCGTCCGGTTTCTCTTCAAAAATGTCTGAGGCTGCACCTCAGCTATCATCTTCAATACCTGAAGAACGACATTCAAAACCCGGTATAACCAACAGGGAAGCCTTCTGGGGGCAGCTGCCATCATCCACCGACTGCTTCTGTGATGTCTGATCTGTCTGGATATACAACTCCGCCTTATGCTACTACTTCACAAGAAAGTCTTCGCTCAAGTCGCTTCTCCAACAACCCAGATTCCATATGGGATGGGGAAGGTTCTGAGGATTCGACGACAGAGTCATATTGATATTGATGTTGTTTATTGTGCATGTTTTTTTTTAGTTGGGGATTTAGGCATTATTTCTCGCTATCTGTTGTACTCTTCACTAGATGCCATTACACACAATATATATTCTGAAATTGCCTCCTACGATGTACAATGTTTATGCCTTTTGTAATGACTACGCATTATGCTTTGGGTTGAAAGATGAGTGATTTCGAAGAATCGACATCTACGGGACACACTTACAACCATAACCACGCTGCGCCATCCGACAAGACCTTCTTCAACTGGTGCCAAGAATGGCCATACAAGCCTCACCACAAACCACCGGACCCACACCCTTTCCTGACGAGGAGCCAAGTTATTTGTTCCTCCCGGGATATGATACCAACATGAGACCCTGAAACTAGGGTTTGGTACGCCTCGGGGGTGGAAATTGGGGTGATAATGTGTTGATATTTTCAAGGGGTAAACCAAAGGGCAGATATGCTGTATGGTACGTGTGCGGCGGGTGCGCATATATACTGGTCTTGGAGGACGTGAAGGCGACGAGACAGTTGTACATACAGATCGAGCGAGGTCAAGTTGGAGCCTAGTCGTCCGGGTGGCACTCGAGATGAGAAATGGTGTCACTGGTGGTGGATGTAATGGACGCTTCCATTGTGCCATCGCTGGAGGATTCGGGATAAGGAAGAGGGTAGTATGATTTAAGTAGCATGGTTTTGAGCGGGGCCCCTGTGAGTTCGGATATGTCGCAGGTCAAGTTGGAACCCAGTCATCCAGGTGGCGCTTGACGATAATAGAAGAGGGGACGTGAAGGAGAAGGAGAGGGGGACGCAAAGGTAGACAGCTGTACGTTCAGGCCAAGTTGAAACCCAGTCATCCAGGCGGCGCTCGAGGGTACGTTGGTGGTGGATGTAATGAACGCGTCCATTGTGCTATCGCTAAAGGATTTGGGATAGGATGATTTTGGTAGCGTAGTTTTTGAGCGGAGTCTTTGCGAGTTCGAGTACGTCGCTAGGAGGAGAAAATGATGTCTGCGTAGGAAGGCTCACCCCGGGTGTGGCTACGTTTAATAACTGGCGACATTTACCGTTAAATAAATTCAAGACATGTCGTTTTGTTTTCGGAAGGGGTGCGTAGAGTCCCAAAGGCATCCAGTAATGGAGCGCTACGCATTTACATCCATCCTTATGGTTGGCGAACCTGAGCACAACCAACTTTACAGGGACAAAGAATAGCTGGAAGGGCGTAGACATTGACCGTCGACGACTTTTGGTGACCTAATGAAATGTATGCGAATCCGAGAGGTGATAAGCTGACGAGGGCGCATAGACCCCACATCAGATGCCGTTGAAAACAAGTACGTGGGTTTGTGGCGACCCCAAGGATGACATCGCGAGAACGGTGAGGTTGAAGTCCGGTGGGTAGGATCCGGAGACAATCAATATTGAGCTCGCCTTCATCGATGTCATTGGGAGGTGCTCGTGTAGCTTCGTTCCCACAGCAATCATTGAGAAGTATAGTGATCTGATTTGTTGGCATAATTTGCGTACCCATGGAGCCAGAGTCAGAATCGGGTATCGTAGCCAAGAAAGATGGTTACGCATCATCGAACACGTAGACGTCTATCGAGGTCCCTCTCCTAACAGGTACGTCAATACGAAAATCAAGTTACCAATTGATAAATACCTTTTTATTGCGAGCCGACCTTAACTCTTGGTTTATGCCCTTCCTCACGCTGGCTGCACCCGCAAATGCACCGCCTAAATCTATCCCAAATGTCCCCATCCGGCGTCCTAGTCTGCAGTGACCGACCCTCTTGATTACCCCGAACACGACCCAGATATACACGCACGGACGACACTTGTTGGCGCCCATGTGATTCCGGTGGGGCCTCGCGTGCTGAAGACCAATTACTCTGCAGCATTGAAGGGAAGGAAAGCAATTGGCTGCCATATGTGAGTCAGTGTTGGAGACGAAACAGAAAGAAATGAGTCTATGCTTGATCCCCGAGGGAAGGGGTGTCTCAGTGCATGCGGTTAGGTGCCAAGGTATGTTTGACTCACGCGTATCCTCCTTGCGTTCTCTTTTATTCATCGAGCGTCATAGCGGATATTCGAAGAGACAAAGCTTGAAGGAGTGGTACGGGGAAGGGTTTATCAATATTTTCAAGTACAAGGATAGGGCACTGAAAGGGCAGTTGCCAAACTGAAGCAGAGCAAAACTGCTGAGATCGTCCGCGTCTGCATCTGAAGCATGTTGATCAGGGGTCAAGGGAGCATTACGGACAGTAGGAACCAGGCTAGTAGAGTACGGTCTTGGTGTAACTGACGTTCGAACCTAGTCTAGAGTAATGGTATGAGATCGACAGAGGTGCTGATCGGACTTGGTATGACGTCAAGTCACGAACGCTCATAGAATAACACACGACCAAATAACTAGATCCTTCACTCCTGGCGCTGGATCCATGGGCCGTACTCAAGGTACGCAAGGAAACTTTACTTGTGTTCATTACATTAATCCACAGCCTTGTAGTCTCAAAGTTCTAGTGGCCTCGTACAACTTGATTGTTTGATTCTCTGGACTCTTAAACAATGACTCTTGGTCATGGATGTTGGATCGCACTCGTTGTTCGAGACACTCTTTAAACGTCTAGCCCGACTCAAAAAATACCGTAATGTCGACGTACGCTTTTTTTATTCAAAAAGTATAGCTGCTACAGAAGTTGAACTCGCTGCCAGTCTTTCGGCTTCTCAGGACCGTCTCCAAAGCCTTGCGGGCAGGCTTTCATCATACTCCTCTCGTTCCGGACAACCAGGACGTGGGTCGTCGTTGCAGGGGTGTCAAGCTCACATCTGCATTGTTTGTCCATCGATACCCTCCTGCAGGGTGGAACGAGGAAGAGGAGGACGATACAGTATGGATACGAAATGCTACGAAGACGAGGACTAAGGTCTCGCAGATGAACAAATAATCCGGAGAAGAGACGCGGAGCTACATATTTCCGCGATGGAACGAGACGAAGGCATGCACTGGGACAATTGTGTTGCGGCTGGGCCTGGGATTACCGATCCGAGATGATTCTGTTGCGCCATAGATGCGCGGCAAGTGCTCTTGGGATTCCTGACCTAGGACTACTCCACGAGCAGCGTTCTTAATGTATGTACAACAGGAACAGGCCGAGGACAAACGAGAGCTGATGGCGCGGCGATAGCGACAGACCGAACAGGCATCAGGTTTAGCTGTGCAGCAGCAGCAGCACACACTCCGAATCTCGAATTTTCGCGAATGAATCGATCCAGCTGAGGCGATGGAAGCACTCAAGCTGACCGTGACCCCAACTATAGCTCGCGGAGCACAAGATGAACCTTACCTACCCAGTACTATCATCCAGCAGCGGCAGGATGAGTTGAGGACGAAGTGTATCCGTCTTGAAGAAAGGGCAGAAGAGGTCTGGTGAAGGCTCAAACTTAGGAAAGAGCCGTTGGCGAATTAGACGATGAAGGGAAGAAGGAGGGGAAAAGTTCTATCTTCGGCAGTTTTTTCGGCCGCAAGAATGAGAAGGGGAAAGATGGGAATATGTGGGTTGGTTCAGTCAAGAGTGGAGAGGATCTTGGGCGTGGCTCAGTTCTGCGAATCGCTCTACGGGCAAACTTGTTCTTTCACCAATAACTACGACTGTAACACCTCAAGATCGACAACTGCCACCATCCATTCCTGATCGCCCAATATCAGCTGTTTCACAACATGCTACCCGGCTTTGACACTGCGATCAGCAGCAACAAGCGCTGTATCAAACATATCTCAATAGTTCACCTTCGTCTCACCCTGAATCTTCGTACGGTTTACAGTCAGAATCGGCTTTCATAACTGGCTCTAATGCGTATCATACTGGCTCTGGTTGATGCTCTGGTACCGGGCTTGGACTACCCGGATCCCGACCCCGACCAGGTTCATTGATTCTTACTGGCAATGCTATAAACAGTCAAAGTCCCGGTGTGACCTTAGCGTCATTTGTGTATTTGCGGATACCAACCCTCAAACGGATGCCTCTTAAATTCATCGATGACATCAGCGGACCTTGTTAGACAGGGTATGCAACGATTCCGACGGCCAGCTGGTGAAAGTTATTACCTCGCAATCACTCGTCGTCGAAGCCATGGAGTTACCCAAAGTGAAGAGGAGTAGCGTGGGTAGTATTAGCTCTGTAGTGAGCAATCTTTCGATGCACCCTGTCAAGAAACTCCCGATGAATGACTTTATCGATGACTCTGTTGAGTAGACGTACGAGCAATAACGCAAACGATAACCTCACGGATCTCGATGAGAGAACACTTCACTTTCCATCTACCCAGAAGACCTACCAGATAACATGATTTTCCATCCGGATTCGAGTCTTATTTAGGTCTGGAATGATTCGGGATCACAGAAGGCGTTGTCGATGGTGGAGATGAGGCGAAAGATAAGACGACGAAAAGGCGTAGTTCTTGTCGCGTCAGATATGGTTTGTTTGTTGAAGCTGGCAATCAAGGTTCGTTTATAGTGTTTGTCGTCATTGGTTCCGATGCTTATGGACTGCAGAGCGCGAATTAGGACCATCTAGCAGGGTCATCGATGTTTTTTCTCGCACACCAACATATCGTGCCTCAGATCACGATTCGTAAACGACCAAACGTCGTTCTGCTGACTCGGCTCACCTTCTGGGGAGCATTGAAGATTTAATTATAGATGACCCTGTCTTCATTCTTCTTCGTGCAGTCTCTTACCGCAATTCGTCTTCGCCATAGAATTCCAGCTCACTGACACTGGGCGAGATCGCGCTCCATCACGACTTTGCATCATCGAGTTACGGAGTTATATTACCGATCGTGAAGAACTCTGTCCGTGGAATGGATGTCTTACCTCCGGGAAATATCACAGTGCTTCGTAGCTCCCAGTCTGATTCGAACGACAAAACGAGGTACTTAGGATACAATATGTTTATTTCTTGTTATTATACTCGTTGACTGAATGGTGATTCTTCTACGCAAGATGTTGCATCAGATGCTTGGATATGAACAAGGTTTGCATGTGTACGTCTTGTAGATAACTTGAAGAGCAAGAGGTAACCGGGTTTTTATTGCGCCTGGAGCTTAAGCGCCTCAGTACCTTGAGCACAAGGTCAAGCGCCCATATGCATAGACATTGCCAAATAGGTGCAGACAAGAGTTATTATTGCCATTCCCATTTGGGCGCATTGCACACCATCTATCTTCACACGCAACCTCATACAATGATTGACGCCTTGCCTCGTTGCTGCCTTCTGCGCTCATCTCCATGGCCGACCAACCTTCATCTACCGTAGGAAAGAAATCAACAATGAAAAAGTTTTTAAAACGCATTCGAAATCCCTTTAAGCGATCCAAATCGGGCAATATCTCGACTACTAGCCAGTTGCATTCTATTCATGAATCTGCCTCTGCATCTAGCGCTCGCAATCTCGGCCCAGGAAACGAGGCAGAAACTGCAGAGCAAACAACTTCAGGTAAGTATATTGGCTATATCTTCTCAAATCGACACCGACTCAAAGTATCTCTAGGTGGCTATGGTGCTTTGCACGTGGGTATGTACTATGCTCGATCTCTACCACAGCGAACTCATTTCAACCTCCAGTTCCTATTCCCCCACTCCGATCATTAAGCGTTCCAGATCTGCCGTCTTCTGTTGTGGGTCAAGGTGAGATTCCAATAACCTGAGCTGTCGTGCCTGGGAATTGACGGAGATATCTCAAAGAACACGGCCACGAACCTACTGTTAGTTTGAATTCTTCTGCAAAACCAGCCTCGACGGATTCAGACTGGAAGGCAACTGCAAAAGAACATGTTGGAGTGGGTTTGCGATTCGCACAAACGCTCCTCAAGAAGCTACCGGATTGTGTTGACTCCAATCCAGTGAAGGCGGCTTTCTCCATTGCCAAGGCGATCATCGAGATAAAAAATGTAGGTTTGTCTTCTCTTTCTATCAGGAACTGGCTGACTATTATCAAAGGCGGTTGGAGACAACAAGGACGAGATTGTTCAGCGTATTGAACAAACTGCAAACAGACTGCTGGCTGTGGAGAGGATAATAACGACTGGTGTTCCAAAAGCTGTTGAACATGAGATGGAGAAGCTTAAACGGTATGTCTTGTTACTCACACCAAATCATATATAAAGATCAACACCCTGTTTTCTAGGGTGTTTCAGGGAGAAATCAGCAAGTTAGAGGATCTCGCACGTAAATCGCTGGTCTTGCAGACACTAGACCATGAAGAAGAGAAGAAGACAATTCTGCAAATATTTCAACGCGTTGATGATGCTACGACGTCCTTCCGGGTGCATATTCTATATTTATCTGCTGTTATGTGATCTCATTTTTTGCTCTTAGTTCGAACTCGTAAACGGCATCCAGATGACAGTGAACGCAATACACGGTGACAACAAGGTAAGTATCTTAGATCCCTGGCTTGCGACGCATAATAATGGATTGGACAGAAAGCGGCGTTAGCACATTTATGTCCCTCCGAGAAGGCTGATCATAAAACATTTATCGAAGACGAGGCACTGAAGCGTGAAGAGTGTACACCCGACACGCGCATCGAGATATTGGAAAAGATCACTAATTGGGTTAATGATGACTCGTTGGACGCCCCGCGTGTCTTCTGGTTGACTGGTCAAGCTGGCTCTGGCAAGACTACGATAGCGTATACTATAGCCAAACGATTTGAGAAGGAAATTAATACACACACTGTCCTAGGCGGCACCTTTCTCTGCTCAAGACAATTCGAAGAAACGAAAAGCAAGACCCGTATTCTTCCTACTATTGCCTATCAGCTCGCTCGTAAATGCAACTGTTATGCAGACGCCTTGTATGTTGCCGACAAATTTGACGCAGTGAAGTACGATGTGTCCATCCAGCTGGAGGATCTTCTTGTTGGACCTTGGCAGCTTTCTGAAGCCACACGGTCGCCGGAACTACCAGTTTACCTCATTGTCATTGATGCTCTCGATGAGATAAAGGACAAGGGAGGGTCGGCATTTTTGCGCAATCTACTCACATCTATCAACAAAAACGATCTTAGAGGATTGAAGTTTCTTGTGACAAGCCGATCAGACCCGGAACTA
>JASFDA010000597.1:0-10896 GCA_036936965.1 Cystoderma amianthinum
GCCTATATAATCTGTTCCAAGACATCACGATGGCACTTTGTCAAACACCGAACCTTCGACCTGACAAATCGTTACTAAATCCGACCGACTATATTTATCAGCGTCCGGCATGGGATTAGCACAATGTATCCGTATCAGTCCGTTATTAGCAAGTGTATTTCATGATCAACGCAACTTTCGCCTGTACATTGGATGTGCCGACTTATGCCGTATGAACCTGGCTTCGCGTGTGAGCTCAGCTTTGATGTTACTCATCAGCGTCTTCTTCTATTGAATGTGATCTTATCAAGACTACGAGCCCGTCGAACAGGATGCCTCAGCACCTTTTATTGATACCGTATTTTTCCAATATTTTTTCGCTTTCTCCGAATTTCACAGCAAACAGCATAATCCAGTATTACCTGTCTACGTCCTCCACTTTTAATTCGCTGTGGCACAGCCTCTCATACCGAAGCACATCTTTGAGTGCTGCGGCCACCACAGCTCTTGCCCGAGCTTGTTCGCCTCTTCGAGAATCGAAAGTGGCACCTAATCAATCAATCCCGAGGACGAGGCGAACCAGAAGAGGCCGGGCGCGATGGTGTTGTGGTTGTTGGAAAGTGCAAGATCTTGTGGTTGAAGATGTGTATGGTAATGTGCCACTTCATTTGGCCTCGGCTGCTTAGGTCGATGAGAGAAGTCAGCGGAGTATTTGGCAGGAGAGAGAAATAATTCACCGGAGGAACTTCTTGGAGATGGGAAGGAGGGGATGGGACGTTAACAATGGAAAGATGTTTGGATGCAAAGGCGATTAATTAATTTTATTCCTGGCTATACGACGACGAGTAAGCGCACGCGTATGTTTGATATCAATTCTTACATTTTCAAGTTATCATCTTGGAGTTTGTTGAACACTCTAGCCGAGTCTAGCGTGAGCTTCTCGGCAACAGTTTCTACTCGCCAATGCTTTCGATCCATTGGAGTCGCTACAAAGGACGAAATTAACTCGACCAATGTGCCTTGTACGAATCTGGGCGAAACGCCACAGAATAATGTTACGATTGAGCACATTCTGATTATCGTAGCCTGTTGATAAATAAAATTGGATCAGATAAACATATACCTTCTATCCTCTTCTATTTCTTGAGCGTAAGATTCGTGTGTGAGCAATATATGATAAATGCATTTCCTCGGTCCGAGTCATGCCCTTGTCAAATTTTTGCGGTGTTTCCACAGGCACCCGGCCGAATCGAGCCAAGTCATGTGGCCAAATGAGGCGAGTATCCCAATGCCGTCTGCGGAAATTCCAACCCAGAGCTAGCATTGGACACCCACACTTTCTGGGGACATAGCCTTGTCAAGATACAGCTTCGGGACCGATTTAGTGCTTGACTGTCAGAGACTAAGCTTTCCTGAACTGTTGTAGCATTCTGTTGTAGTAAGCTCCGTGCTAACTTCCTAGAGAGCCCGTCAAAGGCTGGCGAGTGATTTATTGAGAAGATATCTCCTCAGTTAATCGAGGAAGCTCACCAGACTCAGGACCTTGCTGTGGAGACATGACCACCCCCGGCGTAAGTGATCGCTATTGATCTGCGTACAGCTGTGTTAATAATAAAGTGATCCAGAGCGACTGCAGGGGCAAGTAAGCCCTTATCATGATGGCTAAATAAGTTAGCTCTAGGACACCACTGAGGCTCGCTAGAAATGGCAGGCATCGCCAAGAGAGAGCAAGGCCTGCCAGAGTGAGGGTGTTTTCCTAGGCACGATGGAAAATGGGGATCGGATTTCCGCTGGCTCGTAATCCTGATGAGCATAAACCTGATCCACGTGCTCTACATCGATTTCAAGGCTTTTAAGGTCTATCTTTGGAGAAGGACATGTCATTCTTATCCAAGTCTATCTAAGGAACATGGACCAAAATATTCAAGGACGTGTTAAGATGACTCAGAGCTTACTGGAGATAGCCTAGATGCAGTGCGCGCTCGTCATTCATGGAAGACAGCCTGCCCTCCAACGAAGCACACAATCGCCCAGTGATCGATGGTGTCTTCGGTGTCATTTATAAAGGTAACGAGGGTCGCGAAGTCAGTATCCAGAAGGTAAGTTAGCTGCGTTTAAAAGTCCATTGCCAGAAATTAAGCAATCAAGCGGGGTCAAGAGAGAAGGGAACACTTACCGTTACGCTGCCAATTTATAATGTGTCTTTCATGCTCCAGATCATAGCGAACTGTCTTCTATTCTCGAGAACGTGACGAAGCGGTGATATAGAGGTTGAAATTTAGGGCACACAGTTAGCGTTCTATGTCCGGCTGAGCTACGGATGACATTCAAAAAAAACCTGCAACGACCACTGTCAACTAGTGAAACGGAGATGACCTAGAAATCTAATAAGCGCCTGAAGCAACTTAGATCATTGCAATGGGGATTTCCGAGGACGGAACAAGTTTACGGCATTACGCGTGACCTGAGCACTTTGCACTGCCTGTACAGTGTACTGTCACTGTGCTGTAATTGTTAAATGATAATCAGTGTAATCATGAGGCTGAGTCCATTCTCGCTCTCCCTTGTACACTTCAACTCCCTTCCCCTTTGCTATTGCTCGCTTTTATCTCATCGTGATGAATATCCGTCAGAAATTCCAGAAATTGTTTAGTCACAATAGGCCAGATGAAATCCACATACCGAAATACTCAATTGCCGCAGGCGTTTCCACCACGTTATCTGGAGACCCTATTGCGGGAAACAGTTTGACTCCCCTCGGCTATTCAACTACCCCAACCCTCGATGACTCTTTCTTCCATAGATCCAACGATATCGTGAGGCCGGTTCTCACCCTCGCCTCCCCAATTGCAGGGGGGGTCCCCGTTGTCGGCACTCCGTTGAAAGCATCTATTGATGCCTTGCTAGTTGTGTTGAATGGTTTTGATGTGGGTCGCTCTGTCCTTGACAATATTCTCCACGTCTAAGTAACGATTCCGCCAGAAAAGGGGCAAGAATAAGGAGAACGCTGCACGCCTAAAAGAACGACTTTACCGTTTAGATGCCGCCATCTTAGCAACGCCGCCTGCCACTCCTTCCGCACAGTTTCAGAAGCAGGAATTGGCTAGGTATATATCTCCATCCACAGTTTATTTGAACACACTTGATTCAGGCTGGAAATTCAGGAAGCTGGACGCCGTTTCGGAGCGTCTGAAACGATTGAAGGTCAAGCGTGTCTTCGGTAGTGCAGACATCGAGCAAGCTATTCTTGAGTGCATTAGAGAAATCGGCGAGCATGAGCAGGATCACACGGCGAGTCAACTCTTCTATGAACATTTTTTTTTTTTTGTAAATCAGTTCAATTCTCAGGTACTCGCCACAATGCGAATAGAACACGTTCTGCAGGCATTTCTCGACAATCGGGAAGAGTTGCCTAGAGCTGTGAAACAAGAAATAGTTTCTATAACGGATGCAACAGGTCGCAATTTTTCCCTGTTGGCTGCCCAATGCCAATCGCCTCAGGTCAGTTGTGCTTACCGAATTGTTTGTGGAATTCGGGCTGACGTATTCCGCAGCAAATGATGCGCGTACTCGAATGCTACTTTGGGGGTGACAATAGGGATACGGTCCTGCGTGACTTTATAGCCCGTGGCGCGTATGATCTTTATATCGAAACTGACACAGGGACTTTGCATTTGGACGAATCATCTAGAGTTCGAGCGGGCATGAGGATTATCATGAGCGCTGTCTTTATACAGTCACGCGAATCGAAACAATACAAGTGTCCACGACCACAGTGTGGCAGGTGGAATAGCTGTCAGGAGGCGAGTGATGGGTGGATCATTTGGTAACTGTTTGATTATATTCGGTGTAATAATATATAAAACAAGTAACAGTATTGGCTGCCCAGGACGCTTTCAGGTCACCAACGCCGACAGCAGGAGCAGTAAAAGGACTGCGAAGTTTCAACAAAATGACCAGGACTCTACGACGCGGTTTCCTGATGATGATCATAATCTGGACCTTATTCAAATCTTCCACCTCAAGCAAGAGGTACGTAAACTGGATCTGATGAATTAATGTGGAAGCTTATATGAGACTGGATGACCTGCTATTTGATCATTTTTCAACTTTTAGTTAGTGCGTTCTTCTAATCACTGAGACATGAAACAGGTGCTGACCTGGTTTTCAACTTTTAGGAAGTGTGTTATTTCAATGTCTGAGCCACAAAAGAGACACTGATCTGTTATCTGGTTATTTTTAAATCTCAGATAGTGTGTTATATCAATTCCTGAGCCACAAAAGAGATACTGACCAGTTATGCTGCCATTTTAACTCTTAGCCAGTGTGTTATGTCAATTTCTGAGCCACAAAAGAGATACTGACCTGTTATCTGGCCATTTTCAACTCTTAGCTGGTATGTTATTTCAATTTCTGAGCCCCAAAAGAGATACTGACCTGTTATCTGGCCATTTTCAACTCTTAGAGAGTGTGTTATTTCAATTGCTGAGCCACAAAAGAGATACTGACCTGTTATCTGGCCATTTTCAACTCTTAGCTGGTATGTTATTTCAATTTCTGAGCCTCAAAAGAGATACTGACCTATTATCTGGCCATTTTCAACTCTTAGAGAGTGTGTTATTTCAATTGCTGAGCCACAAAAGAGATACTAACCTGTTATCTGGCCATTTTCAACTCTTAGCTGGTATGTTATTTCAATTTCTGAGCCCCAAAAGAGATACTGACCTGTTATCTGGCCATTTTCAACTCTTAGAGAGTGTGTTATTTCAATTGCTGAGCCACAAAAGAGATACTGACCTGTTATCTGGACATTTTCAACTCTTAGTTGGTGTGTTATTTCAATTTCTGAGTCACAAATGAGATACTGACCTGTTATCTGGCCATTTTCAACTCTTAGGCAGTGTGTTATTTCAATTTCAATTTGTCAGACACAAAACAGATACTAACCTGTTATCTGGCCATTTTCAACTCTTAGGATGTGTGTTATTTCAATTTATCAGCCACAAAAGAGAAACTGACCTGTTATCTGGCCATTTTCAACTCTTAGTTTGTGTGTTATGTCAATTTCTGGGCCACAAAAGATATACTGACCTGTTATCTGGCCATTTTCAACTCTTAGAGAGTGTGTTATTTCAATTTCTGAGCCACAAAAAGAGATGCTCATCTGTTATCTGGCCATTTTCAACTCTTAGCTTGTGTGTTATGTCAATTTTTGAGCCACAAAAGATATACTGACCTGTTATCTGGCCATTTCACCTCTTAGAAAGTATGTTATGTCAATTTCTGAGTCATAAAACAGACATTGACCTGTTTTCTGATTATTTTTAACTCCCAGAGAGTGTGTTATGTCAATTTCTGAGCCACAAAAGAGATACTGACCTGTTATCTGGCCATTTTCAACTCTTAGGAAGTCTGTTATGTCAATTTCTGAGCCAGAAAAGAGATACTGATCTGTTATCTGGGCATTTTCAACTCTTAGGAAGTGTGTTATGTCAATTCTGAGTCATGAAAGGGACACTGATCTGTTATCTGCCCATTTTCAACTCTTAGTTGGTGTGTTATTTCAATTTCTGACTCATGCAACTGACACTTACCTGTTATCTGGCCATTTTCAACCCTTAGAAAGTATGTTATGCCAATTTCTGAGCCACAAAACAGACACTGACCTGTTATCTGGCCATTTCCAATTCTTAGACAGTATGTTATGTCAATTTTTAAGCCATGCAGTGACTCACCTTTTTGTTTTGTTCATGTTTTCATTTAGCAACACCGGAAAGCAAATGCTTCTTTAGTGAATCCCAGTTATAGACAAAGCTGGCATGATATTGGTGGTTCTTCCTTGGTTCAATCAGACCTTGTATGTTCAATTCCTTTATTCATCACTGCATTGTTGGTAATCCCATTCCCAAATGCACCCTTAACCCACCAGCCACCACGCAATGAGGTCAACAACATTGCTGCAGTTGTCCCGTTTCGTCGAAGCAGGGGTTAAACGAGCACTTATAATAACTGTTGCATAGGTAAGCCCCATGCGATCAACTTATATATTATAGGTGGCAATCATGTTTTATTTAAGTTTGCGATAGGTTCACAGACACCTACCGGAAACTGAGGGGACAACTATGGATTATCGGATAGTCATTTGGCTTGTATACTTGGGAAACAACCATATTTCAACTTGAAATTTTGCTTTGTCACTGGCCTTGGCTTGTAAATGAGGCAAAGTCAAAACAATATGCATCGCCATTATTAACCCGCTCGGAATTGAGATCCATAGAAATAATTAACAATCTATTCTTTGAATACAACTTCAAGGAACTTTGCTCTGAGTGAGCTCCCTTGATTCTTACAAATTGCTACACTTGCACCCAACAGCACATGTGCATTTGGTCAAAATGAATAAACAGATGCCTCACTTTACTGAGCATGTCGAGTATGTCTCCGAAATCGGTGACACGACAAAGGTATAGCTGCTGAACGAAATGAGCCGTCCTAATTTTTAATAGCTACTATCGAGGCTGTTGCAGAATCAAGTCATGCTATTCGAAATCCAGACATGAACGCCTCTCAAAATCTGCTCAAACACGCAGATGGAACTCTAGGGGCTATTATGAGCAAGCTACTTGATTCGGTATCATCTTGTCTTCAGGCAGAGCCGGATAATACACTGCGCGACGTAGAGTCCGGGCTACTTACCTGTCCCCACAAATGCCACTCGAGATGTTCGCTTTTTTGCTGAGCTGGTTCGTCACAGCTACAGAAAAGGTTAAGATATTTGAGGATGACAAATTGCCACCGGCCACAGCTCCAAAGTCAGAGAGAGGGAAGGGAGGAAAGTCCGGCGCGTCTAGGGCAGCAGTATCGCGCACGAAGAGAGCTCAGGCATGGACCTGGGAAAACCAGATTCCTCCGATGTCTGCATTAATTAATAGAAACCAGCAAGATTCTCATGCGTCTACAAAGTCAGTGGATACGGACGACGGCGGAAGATATGTTCACCTTCTAGTAAACATTGTTGATGGCAAGTCGTGGTTGTTCGTATGTTTTTGTAAAGATTTAATCTCTACCTCAAAGCTATCCATGCTCGGACCCTTATGTCGTGGGGTATAGTCTTAGAAAAAATCTTAAATTGAAATCCAATGATTGTATGATAGAGTCTGAGTTCACTTAAATAAGTACAGTAAGTTTTCTGACGGGACACTTACAATAGTGACCTATATCGTTAAAGGAAAGTTTAAAATATCTAGTATAGCGCGTAGCGTCCGTGGTATCCAAGAATTACTTTAATCGGAAGGGTTGTGGATCAAAAGTCCAATTTAGCTTGTATACTTCGCATGCCAGGGGGTCGGAACATTCGGCTTGGTGTCGATTACTGGCACGAGAGAATCCTCTACTTGACCATCAGACTTATCGCCAGGCCTTGGGCGCGCCATGATTTCCTCAACTATCTCCTCTCCGTACTGTTCCGCTAGTTGGCTAAAAAGGGGTTAGAAAGAGCAAGTCTATATATTGATGCTTGCTTACGAGGCGTAGTTTTCCATTATCACAGCCATGGTGTTCATATTCAACCTATACGCCTCGGGCATCATCCCCTTCCCAAAGCGGTACGTCACGTGGTTAGAACATAACAGTCCCGCAATCATCACCAGGAGATGGACGGGAACGAGGGCGAACGAGACTGTGGCCCAACGACCCAGCACCATGCGCTGGTATTTGAGGTAAGGTAGTTTACAACCTGGAAGGATCGATCGAGCGTAACATGTTTGGCTAACAGTAGCCTCGACGAAAGGGCTGAAGTACCCACAGCATAAAAGCTGGTTCTGTACCCGCAGGCGCCCATCAGAGCCCAGATCCTGAGACCATTGTGCATTTACCTTCCCTTCAAGATTGAGAGTTCGACGTTTGTACGTCATGTACCCTGGGGTGACGAGGAATGCGAATGTGACCCATGATAAAAGAACGTATACGGCAAGGAAGCCTCGATTATTCATTAGAATGCCTGACCAGCCAACGACAGCCGTGAATAACCCAAGGCAAGCGGCAATCGTTGAAATGATGAGTTCTGGCCGGTTTCCAACACGGATGACATCGGCTTGTACCCAGATGTCGAACCACGTAAGGAGGCAAAATACCAGAGCAACAAGGGTGTAGCCGGTCAACTATACTTGGTTGTCAGATAAGCAGGAAGAGCATGAAAATTGTTTACATACCAGAAGATTCGTGCAAAAAAGGATCCATTTAAACCGAGTCCATCGCATGCCCTTTCCAACGCCTCCCGATGGCATGCGCGCTTCACCTGCGCGGAAGACATTCATGCCTCCACCTTGTTTAGGTATCTCTAGTTCCGCCGTCTCTCCTTTTCGTTTTCGAAGACCAAGCTTGGCAAGAGGAGTAGAAAATTTTGAAGGAAGGTAGTTAACCGACAAAGAGACATTGCTCGAGTCTAAGGTAGCCTGCGATCGACCATAAATCGACGTGCGCCCAGCCGGAGGGCTAAGTTCTCCACTGTCATTGCTCATGCGTGCAAGGATTGGCCGTGTTGAAGTTGCTTGAGATATAGCCGAATTCGCCACGGATGAGGGCCTGGATGGCAAGCTAAAAGTCGACATGGTGAGAGTCTTGACGCTGAAAAGCAAGAAGCAACAGGATACGTACATGGAGTTTGAGTCCTTATATGAAAGAGAAGGAGAGAGGTAGACACGTCAGGGATCCCCTGCTCGTGGGCTGAAACGGTTGACATGACTTACGAAATTGATATCCAAATGGGGTTCATTACGGCCTTGATCAAGGTAACTAGACCATACTCGTTGCATTAGTACGGGTTCTTTGCTGCTAGAGAGGGGAGGCGATTGTGGACGATAAAATGAGGGATTTGTAGAGAAGAAAGCGGGCGGGGGTGTGTGGGTATTGATGTCCTCATGCACACGCTCCTCTTGAGAAAAAACAAGAATGCCTAAAAATATCGAATCAGCAACCACAGCAAACACAGCAACCGTGGACAAAAATGGACGGGCGTTGAGATTACACCTGACAGTGACACTGAACATGTCCACAATTACAGTTGAACTCGACATGTTTAAAGTCATACGCGAGAATAAATAAAATCCTCAAATCTTCCCACCATCGCCCTTATCTTTTTCTCCTATCAACATTTTCTCCCGCTCTAGGAATGTCCTCCATCCGAGAAAAATATCTTTCTTCGTGAAAGCGTTGGTAGGAAAATTTCTGAATTTATCGCTACCCAAGAACTCCGGATCCACCCCATTGTGATCAACAAAATCCTTAACCTGCAAGAAATATCCTCTGGCCGTTTCGTAGTCGTCCTGCAGGAATGCAATTTCACTAAGCCCCCGTAAACAACTGATCTTTGAAAAGAAATCAGGCGCATCCTCGCTGATATCCTTCGCTTCCAACATCAGTTCTTTAGCCTTCACGAAATCCTGAGCAAAAGCTCAATACGCGCTGCAGCACGCTCGATTGCAGGCATCAGTTGGTGATTGTTGATTATTGTTTCAATAATGGGGTCTATCGCACTAAGATAAGCTCTGGCAGCTGCAAAATTCCCTTCATCCGTAGCCAATATGGCTAAAGTTGAAAGAATGTTTATCTTGAAAAGTGGAATTTCCATTGTGGGTAGGAGTCCCTCGAATTCATTTATCAGCTGCTTGCCTTCGGCAACCCCTCCTCCTTGAAATGCCGCCCTAACTAATCCTGACTTTCCGAAGACAAGACCCTCTATGCCGAATTTAGGATCGATCGGTGAATTAAAGTACGCTTTCGATTGTGCCGAATCTTGGAGGAGGTAAAGGATCGCTTCTCCCAGAGTATTGGTCGCCTACATCAATGCGGGATAAAGGTCTGCGGAAAAGCGCTGCGCCTTTGCAACAGCCCTTTGAAGGACATCAATTGCTTCAAGCTTGCCCCTATATACGAGGGAGGTCGCAAGAAGTGTGTCAGTAGCCACTTGACAGACAGGGTCGGCAATTTTTCGACCAAGCATCGAGGCCTTTTTTAGGACCTCCTCCGCTTGTAAGTACTGTCCCAAAAAGATATGAATATCACCAATGGAATTCATGCAAACAATTGCCATTTGAGAATTCTTGATTGACAAAAAGCGTGAAACGGCATCGCTGAGAAGTCGCAACGCAGCAGCAGGTGCACCAGCTAGCATGTTAAGCATTGCGAGGTTGAAGATACAGGAGATTTTTGTCATCCGTTGTTGGCGCGTAAACCGTGGCCATGGAATAGACAAACAAAGAATGTTGATCTGGCGGTAGTCATATTCTGGCATTGCGAGAACAGCTGCCTCTAAGCCCACTGGATGCGGCTTGTATTGTTGTAAAAAAATGGGAAAGAGAGGCATACGTAGCGGGCGACTTCGGATTTCCCCGGGGTGGCAAGATCAAGAGCAAGTAGATGCTCAACGTTAGCATCCTCTTTTATGATCCAATGTCCTTCCATTTTTTTCCAATCAAGATCCATGGCTAAGATAAATCTGCGGTAAAAGGTGCGAAGATCGGAATCGAACGACGTATCACGAAGTAAATCTTCTTCATTATAACTGAGGATATATAGCCGAATAGGAGCCAGCATTGTAATATAATACTCTTGGCGGTATGTCAAGGAATGTAGACACATTGTGTCGACGACGATGTGGATGTTGTTGATCGATGGAAAGATCCCTTTGAGGAAAGCCACATTGACCCCTTGTGGCAAAAGTGCGACGACATGAAGAAATGTGCGCGCTTCTTTCCCCAGCTTCTCAATAGAGGGCGATTTCAGCGATAACTCCACCGTAATGCCAAAGCCCGTACCGCCATGTTCTAACACTAACGAGTGTTCCCGTTCCCATGCATTGACTAAATCCGTTGGAGACCATTCGTTCTGAACTGAAGCCTGAGCGAGAAGCGTGATGGA
>JASFDA010000598.1:0-10888 GCA_036936965.1 Cystoderma amianthinum
GCAATGGGTGAGTCAAACGCTCATAGTTTGCATGGGAAACACTAGAATGCTAAGAGTTCATCCAGTGCTGAAGAATAAAAGACTGCGAAGATATTGCGGCTTTGCTACGCCTGGTCAACTGTTCATTCTGATCTGGTGCGGTGTCACTCAGCAAGTGCCACGTAGTTTTAACAAGCACCTTTGACATCTATTGAGGGCTAGAGACAGTTATCAACCTTAGAATAATTTTTTTTTTGCAGCCAATTGGCGTTCATGCAGTCTTATGATTTGCTTTGACTGTCAACACGAATAATATTATTAGCCAGCCTTCTACTCAGTTTGCATTACCCATTAAAAGAGCACTCTGAGATTATTCTTAACCTCCTATCGTCTGACTCCTCTTCACAAAGTCTAGAGCAAGTAGCAGCTCGAGAAACGCTGAGTTCGGAATGTAGTAAGGCGCTTGCATCAAGATATATCAAATTATATACCAGGGGTACACGCCAATCCCTGAGCCCATGCATGAATCGAACAGGTTGACACAATCCTGATGGCAGTAAGCCAAGCAAATTTTTATTCACGGATCGAGACCATACATGATACTGGATTCAAACAATGGTGTCCGCGTTCTTCAAAGCAGGAGATTCCATATTGTATTTATCTGAGGAATAAAATTGGCTTCAACGCCTTGACATTCTCGAAAATATGTTGTTCTGTACCTGGACTACTTAATGCATGAGCCGAGGTCCAGGTCAGAGAAAATGTACCTACGTAAGCGCTCAAGTTGGCCTCACTAGAACGACTGCCCTCCCACAAACTTTCCGACCCCCTGAGACGAAACAGCGAACGAGGAAAGAACTTGTAAGAATGGTAAAGGTGAGAGCGGAAGAACTGACATGGGGATCAAGGCGGGGATGAGCTCTAGCTCGAATGAGAACGAAAGAACGGTGAAAGGTAGAGAATCTCGTTCCTCTTGACCATTCGAGCATGTCATTTCTTCCAACCGCGACCCTGCTACTCTAAAAACATCCTCGACTCGTACTAGCACTAACATCCAGCCTCTCATATCACATTTGCTCCACCAGCGCCGCGACTTGTTTCTGCCTCTGTACATATCTCTGGTTAGGACCAAGGGCTACACAGGTTAGCACCATAGTATAATGCATTGAAAAGTCTGAAGAGGCGCTGTTGGTGGGTAGGGTGTCGTTGAGAGGGCGAGAGGACGAAGAGAACAACGAGGATATGGCTTGTGAAGACAGCAGAGGGCAAGGGCTGGGGTAATGTAACGACAATGACGGGCGTGCAAGACTCGCGTCCTTTGATTCGAGTGTGGATGGGGAGGGGAACAGCAAGGACGGGGTACAGTCCCGGACACGTGCGCAAAAAAGTCGTGCCCAACATGCAGATACAGCCTGAGCCAAGGTTCTGAATCCTCGCACGAAGCTTCGCAAAGCTGAACAAGCCTTTGAGCGGAAACCTGGGCCCCTGTGTGCAGTACCAAGTCGTGCACATGAATAGGCCTTGCCGTACTTTGAGAGCGATGAAATGTTTGAGAACAGGAGGTAAGCTGGAGAAGGGAGGTGGACGGGTCTACTGCGGACTGAGTAGGCACACTGATATGGCGGGTTAGTATAGATTTCCAATGGCATAGATAAATATGCGCAACGGAGTAGAAAGAACGGCCCTTGACAAGGCATAGGAACGTCACGGCCTAGCTCTTTTTTAGATCGACTTGATCTCTCTCAGAGGTCAGAAAGAATGCCACTTACACAACCTGTGTGGCAGTGCACTTGGGCAGATTAGATTCGAGGGATCGGACAGGTTAGATAGACAGGTAGATTGTAGATATGCTGCTGAGCACGTGCAGTGGCAGTGCATCAGCAGCACATTAGGACACGTCGTGTAGCGCTCAATCATCATTGTAGATATGCTGCTGAGCACGTGCAGTGGCAGTGCATCAGCAGCACATTAGGACACGTCGTGTAGCGCTCAATCATCAGACTTGTACAGGGCGTCTATCAGTGCTTCGGCAGCTGACCGCAACGGACTACTCCACCTGTATCAAAATGAGGGCAGGGAATTTGAGAGGTCATAGTGCCTTTGCGAATATCCTACAACTGCAGAAACGAAAGGTTACTGTATATCAAGAAACGTTGATATTAATAACATTTGACTCACAAGAAACTAATTGTTAGGTCATGTGTTGATTTAGGCAGACACCCAATGATTTACAAGCGCTGTCGTCTACGCCAGTAGCTTTGGATGCTCCGAGCCTGCCTTGCGCGTACATACTCATAGAACGTCTTGACAAAATGAGTCCGGCAGAAAAGTTGTCACCATTGAATTACAACTAAGACAAATACAAGGTACAACCCAACATCATCAGAATTGTAACAATTGTTCCAACTCGTCTGAATCCCTGATGTGTCTTTAAACGCTTAAAGTCATGTAAGTAACAATGCTCGCTAGCATATTGGGCTGTCTACTCGTGTAATGCACAGGATCTGCACAGAGGCTGGGTTCGAATCCCAGGCAAGCTATAAGAAAACTGTCTGGACAGTCTTGTCTCTTTTTGTTATTGTTGAGGAACATATATGCCCAAGTATTATTGCAGGCATGTACTAGTTATCCTGCGTATTCAATTGCACCCACATGGCAATAAACGTGAGTACCGCCTCCCTCTGGGGAGGGAAATACGTTAAATTTTGAACCCCTCTCGCCTGATACTGTTTTCCGACTATTTTCCAGAATGCGTCAATTGTGTGTGAACTTTTATGTCCATTGAAAGCAATGGTTCTAACTTTGTATCTAGGCGAGGCCTTCCTTCAATCTAAATTTGCGCTCTATATGTACTTGGTTACCTCACCTTAGATGACATCTCGCTTAACCCCGTTGAGTTTTTAGACCTTATATGCTTAGAAAATGAGTGGCTCAACTGAATCTCGGCTGGACGTTTCCTGCGGTCTCTTTCAACGTGCGCCAATCGCTTAGAGCGCTAGTTGAAAATGTATAAGGAGGAATGTCGGAGTTCTGCGTTGGTGTATAATATAACCAGAAGCATTTTACCCTGCCGGACCGATACAGGGCCTTGTTAGATAATTCTCCGTTCAGCCCATGTTGGGCGAGGAAAATTTGTTATGACAATTTCAATTTCAAGTACAAGTTAGCAACACAGCTTGTGACAACTCGGCTGGCTCAGCTGCGTGCGTGAGAGAAAGTCGGCAGGACAAGAAAATCTCTAATTCCTCCCTTCCCTCGAAATCACCATACTACCACAGCGTAGCCCCTTTGTCAAAGTCCTCACTGGGTGCTGCTGAGTTTTCTGTCTGAACGTTTCCAGGAATGACTCTTGGTCCCAATACACTCGAGAACGGGCTTCTCTGTACCGACTCATCTATTACTTGTTTAGATACTCAATGACTTACAATGACCCTCTCCACAGTTTCAATATCGGGAAGTGCCTGTGTCAGGGTGGTACATTCACCGCTGGAGAGATCAACAATGGTTGGAACGGGTTATTCTTTTAGAGGTTCAAAAAGAGGCTGGTACGACTCGTACGAGAGTTTTGGATCCATGTAGATTGTTGTTTTTACGTCATGACATAGGCCGACAGGTGATTGCTGTGATAATGAAGCCTCGTGACGGGCTTCGAGGTAATCCAAACGCAAATTATGAACCGATTGGACCCGCTCGACAAAGAAACATGAATACTGCATGTTATCAGCGTTTTGCCAGTGATGTACCTCTTTTCGCGATACGCTTGGACTCATCTGATGTTACCAGTTAATGCCGTTGTCTGTAATTGATTATCGATGTTCGCTTTCCATGTGGAGCATTATCCACTCACCTTGTCAGTGGTCATGTTTAGATTTCCACGTTGGAAATTTCCCTCAAAAAATCTGGCTCGCGTGGACATCTAGACAGACCTTTTCGGTAGTTCAAGTAACAAACTGAATCACAGTGTCGAAGCCGCATGGGTCGGGCGTCGTCATTCGGATAGGGGTGTAAATTGACCAGGAACCTCCCAGTAAGTGTTGTGTTTTCTGCACTTCCTTTCGCTATTGCTTCAGGCATCTCATCGACCTCTGTTCCAATGGTTTTATTTTGCGTTATTTTCACCATGGTTTGATGAAATTAAACATACGCCTCGCAATGGCGCACTACTGCTCAACGGTTTTCATCCGGCACCATACGGCAATTTTGACCTCAGGAGTTGAGCCATATTTTCTGACAAGCGTGTATTTTCACCCATGATTCAGAGGTTTCCAGTACGTCTATTTGTCTATTGTTTTTTTTTTTGTGATGCATGTAATGCGTTAATTCTTTTGTCCTTAAACAGACTACAGCTAGTGCGCAATTCAAAGTCGACACACAGCGAACGCTACAATCTTATTACTCTGACGAGTGATAACCTGATAATCGCTCAGGCCGACGATCCATCCGTATTCTCACCCTACTCCCATCAAATACCCTTGACCTTGATTTCTTTGCCTTCACCACCAAAGTTGAAACCAAAAACGGGCCCATCACTGGACCATTGCGTAGACGTAACGAGGTCATTACGACCAATGAACATGCTTAGGAACAGATTCGGTAGGACAAGAGCGTAGAAAACGATGCGGAATTTCTCTCCAGTGTCCTTGTTTGTAAGCACAAACGGAATAAATGTGGTTCCAATGGCTGTCATGGTGCCACTTGAGAGTGTCTCGACTGATTGATTCGCAAGAGTGGTATTAAGGGTGGGCCGATGCTCGGCAGGAATGGAATCCAGTAATGTCTTCACAGTGTGTAAATAAAATGCTTCTGACTTTAAGATTAGACTAGTCACAGAAAATAACAAACCTTGCTTATGAAAACCCCCTCGCCATTGGCTATAGTAATGGAAAAAGAGCCATCGGTCGTTGGTGAGTGGTACTCAAGGTGGCCAATGAGATTTGGGCTATTGGCCACACTCATAATAGATGGAATTAAATAATGCTTGGAGCGCAGGGTCTCATCGTAAATTGTTCGCAAGTAGTTTGGCGGCGGAACTGACTCCATCAATATAGAAGTTGTTGAGATGATCAACGATAAATCGATAACGGCATTAACGGACATATTATTATCTGTTTTGATCTCATTTTCGCGCGTACAAGTTTAACGCATTTTCTCTCGGAGTCATTGCCACTGTAGCCTCGGTAAGATAACTCGATTCTTTGACTTTATGTAATTGAAGTTGAATACATCCCAACAGCTCATCAGCTAGAGCGTGGTAATAAGATGAATATTATCCAGGAAGCACGAATTCTACCTTGGAATCCATGCTCTTCACCCACGACTCCTCCAATAACAGGAACGAAAAGTTGAAAGTGAGAGTACTGAAAGGAGGTGTTAATCGCTGACAGAAGTGAGTTGAAAAAGGACAGTCAATTGCTGTACTCAGGGCTACATAATAGAAGCGTGTCCTTCTGATAAGGCTCCCGTGGGATAAACCTTATTTACTCATCACATAAACGCCCTTACTGCTTTCTTTAGACTCTCATTCTCGCCTCTCCACACCGCAATCTTTGAACTCTGCTGGACCTGCATTTAATACCCACAAGATGTCGTCGATATGCTTCATTGTTGGAATAAAAATATCTACCCTACAAACGAACACCTTCATTCGCACTTATTCACCCCATTTAGTTATATTTTATCCCTTTTAGTTTTATTACTTTGCTTATTAGTTTACTTAAATACTTGTGCCTTTCGAAATAAACGAGCATCCGTTTACCTCACGGTATCTCACTCTCTATCCTTCACTAGATCACTCCAACATTCATAGCAGTATGCTTTTCTTTCTCTTTTTATTATGTGCTTTGTATTGTCGTCCGTGTGCGTCTTTTTCTTTCTCTTACTTTCTTTTTTCCGTCTTGTTTATCTTTTTTATCAGATTATCCATCTGCTTGCAGGAAAATGGGCTCTCGCTCTGAATGGGACCTTCCAGCTGCATTTCTGGCAAAATTGATTGCCCCATGGCAATTATCTCCCTATCATCCGGCTGCTAGCGTGCATTTTCATTTACACTCTTATGTCGCGCGATAGCAAGGATCGACGTGTTTATGGGGCGATCTTGAGGTTTCCTTCCGCTTTGGAACAACTTTGCACGTCGTGTTGTTGGCCTGTAATTTCCTTATGCATTGAACATTCACATTGCCCGTTGAACTTCTTACATGTATGCTTGGCTTTATACATCTCGCTCACTCAACTTTTCTCCTGCACACGCACCTCCCCTTCCCCACTTGCATTCTACCACACTAGGTATGAATTATACAGCAATTATTGTTCATGACAAGCTGTGGCGGGAATGATACGGGTCAGGGGACGTGACCTTTGACATTGATTCTCATTTCTAGCCACACGCAGACATTTTTCTTCTTTTCGTTCCCTCCCCTATCATCAGCTGCTAGCTTGACACTCAGACAGTGGTTCCTCGGGCGTTCTGCGATTCCCGGGTTCAATACCCTCAACTCGCCGTCCCGTCTATCGTCCACTAGCACTCTTTCATCGATTTTTGTAACACACACGTTCTATGTGAGATTGTGTTGCTCGTAGTGGTGCAGCTATGAATGATTTTTGTTCCCCTCGAGTCTCACATGGCACTAGCGTGACTTTTTTCTTTCTTTACAGTTTGATACCCCTCTCCCATTTTGTGTACCACACTATTGATATTTAAGCTCCGGGGTACTCCTTGTCGTTCATTTTTTGCAGTCTGGGATCATATGCTCTATGTTGATTTGTGCGCTGATCCGATTATAGGCGCATTCTAGGTCGACAAGGTATACCTCTTGACACTCAAACATCAAACATCCACCTTGTTCCTTCGTGCATGCTCTAACGTTCTCTGCCAGTGTTTTATATTACTATATGTGCGTGGTCTAAGACCTATACTCTATATGCGCATGGCCCAGGACTTACTACCCAATGCAATAAGTCATACCACTATGGAACCGACCCACCATGCCAAAGTTCACACTCCCAATTTGTAATCGAATGACGTGTACGCATTTTAGCGTGTACTAACACGTTTACATAATGAGCGATGTCGTCCCTTGGCGTGGTGGACGCAGTGTGGTGTATTTGTCTCTTTTTGCGTTTTACATTTATTTTCCTATTTTCCCAGGAAATTGGCTCACTTACCCAGCTACCACGTCAACGATCGCACTTCCCGTCTGTAATCGAGTGACGTGCATGCATTTGGCGTGTTCTAGCTTTTACACACTTCACGTATGTAATCACTAGATATACTACCAGTTCGTAGTACTGCCAGTTTAGTGACATGTCTACCATTTCCGGTCGCGTTTCGCCTCCGCTGGCGCCGCTCTTTTCGTTTCGTGTAATCCAGTTCATGTAATCCAGTCTAGCTTCACAATATCATCTTAACGTTCGAGTTGCATATTAGACCCTCTCGTGGAGATTTGTTACGCATGTTCTTTAGAAAACTCGAGTGCAAACTTCTGATTAAGATAAGAGATTAATTACTATAATTTTGGATGAACGCACAAAGCGAACTCGAATACAAGTGGAACAGGGTAGAGAGGTACGTTTCCCTGAAGAGAATCTTCTTGAATCTAGAAGAATTGCGAAGCGTAGAGAAAGATGCATACCCGTATGCAGCTTCCAACAAAAAGCTCGGCGTTTAGATTTGAAGAACGGTTTGGTAAGTTGGCGAGCAACCATGTACAGATGAGATGACAATGCGTACAAACACAGATAATCCATAGTCTAATACTAGGGGGATGCGTTTCCTTGGAGATAATCGAGGCGAGCTGGGGATCCGTACATGCACGTTCCATGTTTGGTTGCCATCATAACTTGTCACATCATGTGAGAGTTGAATCAGATGTGTGAAACTTTGCAGTAACAACCACCACGACTATGACCTCGCTGCCCCCTACGGCCCCTGCGCGATATATAAATAACCCGCACATCAACAGTGTATATAAAATATGCACAACTCTGGAGAAGTCCCTCCAACAGTCGGGCAACCGCGACAACCTCGAGCAGAATTTAATTTACATTCGAATCCTCGGCTACCTGATACACTACGTGCCCACACTCGAAGGATTAGTTAATATTAAAGCTGAGATCTTATCTTGCACCAACGATCAAAAGATTCTCGAGATTGGGAAAAGGTATTATGATCATTATGTCCGCGCGTGTACGTTTGAATGCCTTTCTTCAATATGCAACCTGACCCAGCCGCCAGTTCGAGCCAACAAGGGTCCTATCCCGATACCCTCGAATCACGTATCGCGTCCTTCTTTTGATACAATAGCTGATATGATCAATGACACCTTGGTGGAGGCCCCTCAATCTCATAGTGCCGCCAAAAAGAATGTCAGTTTCGTCAGTTTTTTCTATGAGTAGTCGTTCATCACCGCTGCCAGGCCCTTATCCGCGATGGATTTCGTTGTGTCATAACTGGAGAATACAACGCTAGCTCAGTATCTGCAAATCAAGAATTGCAAGAGAGGGTTCGAATGGACCCCACTTTGAGCGTAGGACCGACGCAGTGTGCTCACATATTCTCCGAATCCACCAACCTGAATATTGAACCAGAGTCAGCCAAAGTACGTTTTTCATCTTTTGTACCCTCAAAACTGACCACCTGTATGGCAGCGGGACTATGCTGCCTCAATGTGGTCGGTTATGAAACGCTTTGGCTACAATAATCTTCCGGATGAGTTAAATGGCTCCAAAGTTCACCGGTTGGAAAACGTGATGACTTTGGCTCTCAAATTTCATGTTTATTTTGATGATTTAAAGATCTGGTTTACTGCGACGGTACGTCGGACCTAACCTTGGATCATTAGATTATACATGTCATTGACACTTATCAGGCAGTCGAGAACAAGTATAAAATCGAAGCGGCAGATGAATACATCTTACGCAATCATCCACAATATGTTACATTTACCACGCCAGACCCTGAAAATTTTCCTGTGCCATCTCAAACATACCTCCGCATACACGCAGCATGCGCCAGGGTTGCTCATTTATCAGGAGCGGCAGAGCTTATTGACAAGTTCTATTCAGATATGGATGACAGTACAACTCTCGACCCAGATGGTGGCTCCGCAATGATGTTGGAACATGCGATTTTTGAGTTAGAGGCACGTGGGTATGAGACTACCGCTTGAATACCCTGCTAGTAAGGAAGGACTCAGTATCTAGGATAGAATAGAAAGTCGCAGGGTACGTGTGGTCACTGGCCACATCCCCAACCTCACCCAATATCGCTCAACCTATTATGTTATAATTATTATAAGTACTCGAACAACACTTGAGGGTGGATGCCCAGTGAAATCGAGAAGAATTGAAACTCATCGTAGCAGCAGGGTCTGAAGCTCTTGAAAATCTCCGGCCATCTACAATTTTGTATTTCATATCTCATATAGCGGCTAGTCTCTCCATCTCCTCCCTGCCATCATTGGATGAAAAGTTTAAACACACTCAACTCGCGCACTAGCCGCCCCGCCGTAGCCTTCGCTGTCTTGTCTTAGGTTCGCTGTACCTGCGCTACGACCTGCTTCTGCTTCTGCCTGCGTACACCCCGGGCTCTGGTCATGGAGCTGCAACGCGACAGTGCGTGGGCCGTGCGCGGGGTATTTATGAAACCAAGGGCGAGCCGAAAATAACGGCGAAGACAAGGAGAGAGATTTCGATGACGATGAGAACGAGAGTGAGGAGTGAAACTGGGAGTTAGACCATGATGGTGCGGGCGTAGCAGACGATGGCTCTATTTTTGACTTGAACTTGAACAGGGAGAACAACGGAGAGATCCAGGATATATGCGCACAAGGATATGAAGGGGTAACGTCTGGAATATCATTACGGAAGTAACCTTTGCCTCACTCGAACCACTCGAACTACTCCATTCACCTCCTCAGGTGATCATTAGCCCTTATATACGGAGAGGACTTTAAGCCTTGCGCGGGGCTACGCAAAGCCAAATAAATCCCTGAATGCGTCTTCGCTCTCGGTGTGCAACGTTCCCTCATATGTGCTCTAACATTTCTCTGTCAGTGCCAGTGTTTCATATTACTATATGCGCTAGGTCCAGGACCTATTACACGGTATCCGCGTGCCAAACCTACTACCGGTGCAATGTAATAGGACTGTGGACGTCTGACTTGCACACCCAACCCGCCCACCACGCCAAAGATTGCTCCCCATCTGTATTCGAGTAACATGCATGCATTTTAGCGTGTACAGTGTACTAACACTCATGCGCGGGTACGTTCGGCGTGGTGGACGCGGCGTTGTGTTGTTGTCCTTGCATTTTGAATTCATTTTCCCACTCCCCCAGGAAATCGACTCGCATACCTAGCCACTACGTTGAAGAACCCCCTTTTCTCATATGTATGTAATCAAGTGACGTGCACGCATTTAGCGTGTTCTCACTTACTAACTTTACATATCATGTTCTGTGGTGACTCGGACTCGTAGCGTGGTGGAGATCTTCTTTACCTGTAGCTTCACTCATTGATACGTCTTTATACAGTCCGATGTCAGATTAATAAAACATACATACGGCCACCCGACTACGTATGTGGTTGCTAGCAATACCCCCAGTCTTCGATCTCCAATCAAATGGGTCGCCTTTTCCAGGCCCTCTCTTGTCGTTTCGTGTGATCCTGTATATCCAGTTTTTCTCTTTGTAGTATCGTTTTGACACGAGTAGTACGTTGGACCTTCTCGTGGAAGTTTGGTAAGCATGCTCCTTACGAAACTTGTCTGATTCAGACTAGCAATTTAGTTGTTAGAATTTTGGATGAATGCACAAAGCGTACCTGGATACAAGTAGAACAGGTCTAGCGAGGTGCGTTTCCCTGGAGAGAATCCGAATTAGGAAGCGTTGTGAAGCGTAGTGGAAGATGCGTAC
>JASFDA010000599.1:0-10880 GCA_036936965.1 Cystoderma amianthinum
GTAGTACATAATAATCTCTCAGCTCTCTGACACATGGCAACACACAAGAACGCGGTTGAAGAAAAACTGTGCATATATTATTATCGATATCCTCCTCTATAACGAGACCCGGACTGATTTTTTTCTTTTACTCTGTCACGATCGCGGTTGTGTGATCTTTGATTACGATATGAGCTACTTCTGCTTTCAAAATGCCGTACATCCCGAGTATCGCGTTCATTGGTTGACGGGTGGTAGGTGTCGCCGAGACGGGCCAATAAGCTAGGGCCTGGCGGAACAACAGTTGTTTGAGAGGACTTGGCAAAAGTAATTTTTTTGGGGGCTGTTAGTGCACCTTTCGGAGGGGGAGTTGGACGTCTTCTGTAATGGCCAAACCAGTCATCAGGGTCGTCAACAGCTTGATTTAATGCCTCCTTCTCCAACTGAACCCTTTGTTTCTTCCTTCCTTGCTTTCCAACACTTCCAGGGGCAACTTGTCCCAAGTCCTTTAGGTCATCACCATGTTGTCGAGGAGACGAAGGGCCGTAGGAAGAATACTGATAAAAAGGTCCCGACATAACGTTGTGAGAACTGAAAGCCGATGACTCGGTAGATTGACCAGCCCATGATATTTCATCGCAATCCTTAATAAAAAAGCTTAGCAGCGTACTAAAAAAGCATGCGTTTCTTACATCTCCCCAATGCCCAGAACTTCCACAATTGTAGCACCATTCATTACTGCTAATATATCCCTCTCCTCCTTCACCGAGTTTGAGAAACTTCTTTCCTCGTCGAGAAGAAATGGTTTGTGCTCTCTCCTCTTCCGTTAGATACTCATATAATCGCCACAACGTTGGACACTCCTACACAGTTTAATTAGTTCCTACATATCGTTTAATTGTTCATGTATCTCACATTTGTTTTATGAGAATAAGAACCACACCGATCACAATCATCATGACTTTCTGGTAAAGACTTTCGTCTCTGCAATGAAGAGAATCGGTTGGGGCATTTCTGGAATGAGTAGCATTATGAATTAAGACAGGAAAACGTAGGCATGAGCGTACGGTGTTTATATGGCCTTTCATACCGCACGTATAACATACTTTACTAATTGGACAAGAACGCGTAGGATGCTCATTGCGAGCACCACAAGTTAAACACTAAATACCATCAGAGATTTGGCAACAAGTATGACAAAAAATCTACACACAATCAATACAGGACAGTCAGTAGTTCTATGTTCGCCTTCTGCTTTGCAATTTTTGCACACCGTTCGTCCTGTGGCTGGTTTATCAAAATATCTTAATGTACCCTAGAATGCGAATGAATGTCCATCTTTATCAGGATGCACAAGACAACTACCTTATGATCATCGAAGTCTAGATATTGTATGAAGTCGTTTTCGCCAGGATCTGGACTAAATGATGGAAGTATTTCAACTGCCGTTGTCCCAAATACAGACACATGAGCTGGGAGTAGCAATGTTTTATTGTCTTCTACAGAAAGAGAGGTTGGAGATAAAAGAGAATTGAAATTTACAGCTGCGGCTGGCTCCAGGTCGACATAGAATTGCTGTGGTGAACCGCCAGGCCCGGTTGAGTTGGCAGTCGAGTATTGGTCTACTTCCGCATTTACGTCTGACTTTGGGGCATGTTCTTGTAATCCGGATAGTTCATTAGACTCAGTAGGCTCTGTGGACGGGAGGACGTGTAGTTGAGTTTCATCCTGGATTTCGACCACGGAAGATTTCTTTCGTTTTTTCCTCTGGGTGGCTTTTGTATGATCTAAATTGACATTGACTGTTTGGAGAGTCGCCTGTAGTTGAGATTCCTGAAGAGAATGTGTCTCAATGGATGTGAGGTCAATAACTAGCGGATCGTGCGGCAAAGTCATTGGAGTAAGTAGATAAGTAGCTCAAGCCTCACTGCCATCTTACTTGTTGCGATAAGTAATTATGTAAGCTATATTTACCCGTCACTTTCACTTATGAATGTACCGTGTCTCACTATCAACTGCTAGGTGCAGCTCCATGTTGCTGTTCAGTCTTTCCGAAATGTACAAACATCGGGAAACTCGTGTAGGGATAATGAAAAAGCAATGAGGCGTTTGAATAAAATGTGCAACTAGTGACTATAATCATACCTAGACGTATATACTTTAGTGTTTATTACCGATATAGAGAATTCTACGAACTTTCGGTAAAATGTTTCACTATCGGTGGGCACAGTCTATTATGCGACACATAAGCGTCTGTGGTGTGAGGATGGTATTAAAACGAACTTCATTTTTACGTGCGCCGCGCACTTTCTTGCCTTCCTTATCCAATTCTTGGCGATTTTCTCTATCTTCTTTTAGCCATTGTAAGGCAATAACGTACAGAGAAGATGCTGAAGGATAGCGTTGGGCTAATGTGGTAGACGGCGTAATTGGCCATGGAGAAGGTTGCTGAACAAATGACCCAGAGCGCATATGAGCAATATGGGTAGGGAAGTCACTTAATCCATCAAAAATGTGGGTTGCGTCTGCAAGAATACATGGGTCAGTGGATAGTAATTGAACTAGCTTGAGATGAGCCTGCATAGAATCGTTGCCCCTCGAGCTTCGCTGTCCGCTTTCAGAAACTTGAGTAAATCATCACGAACGAGAACATCTAAATCAACTGTAACCTGGTGTTAAGAGTTAAAAAGGGGTATCGTACATAAATCAAGGATGATTGACCTCATCGAGCAGAAGGATATCCCAGGGAACCATGAGCCCAAAACAAAGCTGCACCCTGCGCCTTTCGCCATCAGAAATAGTATGCATATGCCAGTCCAAGTCTATGTCCAATATATCAAGAAGGTGGTCTCTCCTTTCTTTGTGTCGATATCCACCAACGGAGTCCAGAAAAGCTGAAACAACAATATCGCCTCGAACAACAGGATTCATCGCCCTTGTCTCTTAATCAGTACCAGCAATTAGCCATTAGAAACGTCAGACCATTCAGTCCCCAAGAAAGTGATTCCAGGAGGCGAATCACGAAAGACATCACGACCTTTGACCAGCGGACCTTTCCCATCGACAAGACGTTTTCCGGCAAGGATTTGCAACAGAGTCGACTTTCCAGCTACGAATTTGTGATCATAAGGCATGTAGTCTTTAGGAGACTAAGTATATCACACCTCCGTTAGCTCCAATCAGAACCGTACGAGAGCCTGGAGGAAGGTGAAGGTCGACGTTGACAAGTGATGGTGGAGAAAAGGCATTGTGGGAGTACGTCAAGTTGGATACAGAGATTGCCCAGACGTTTTCGCCGGCCATAGTCTCGTCGAATACACAAGGAATTTCTATGACATTGCTGTATGATTGTAATAATAAACTCATTATAAACGGCACCACGTGGGTGACGTGGGTTGAGGATTGCGAAAAAAGGAAGGGGCGCTCATTAATTCCCACACGCATTTCAATCAAAGCTGTGTATTCGACGACGACTTTTCCTTCTGACTTGTCAACGACTTTTCAGGTCACTCGAGGTCGTTCATTCGACTATTGTTCAAGTGTCCCAGCGCTCGAAGTAACCGTTGTCCAACTCTCATCACATTCCTTTGTCTACCTCAACTTATTTTATGGATAATCCCCTCCTTCCACGCTGTATAT
Organism: Cystoderma amianthinum; assembly: GCA_036936965.1. Classification (NCBI taxonomy): domain Eukaryota; kingdom Fungi; phylum Basidiomycota; class Agaricomycetes; order Agaricales; family Squamanitaceae; genus Cystoderma; species Cystoderma amianthinum. The sequence continues at coordinate 3,619 of JASFDA010000599.1, forward strand.
CATGCCCTGACCCCCCACCATGCAACTGTTCGCCAGACCAAGATTGTGTTAGAATCAATAGGTCAGATTTTTCAAGCTCTCGTTGCTCAAGTGTCTTATATATATATATATTATTAGGGACTGCGACACATGCAGCCAGAACAATTGTGTTGCACGAACAACTTCTGGGTCATCAGGCGGCATCAGCAAAGGCGCCCTCGCTGGTGGAATTATCGGGACATTGATATTTATTGCTCTTGCCATTTCCTTCTACTTTTGGTACCGTCGATCATCGCGTTTCCGTCAAGGTGGAGTAAGTAGACGCGAGACAAAGAAAGATGTACCTGCCCCAGCTTCGGCTGTTCTTAGTCGCCCAGACCCTACCGAAAAATCCTCTTCTCCGGCCACGGAGCTAGGCGTTGTTCGGGCGTACTCGGCACTATCAAATTCTACAAACATTGCTCATTCACAGCATTCCGTTCACTCTGCGCGCTATACGCTTTCGTCCACCCATTCTTCCCTCTCTAATCCATTTGATGATGGCACTTCTATTCAGACGACAGGCACTGAGGGGACCAACGTTATTCCCATTGCGCTTGTCTCTCCCGAGTCGCATCATACCCTTTCACCTCGTTCAGACTCTCGGTCACTTCCTTCCTCGACTTCGTCATTCCCTCAGAGGCCAACCCGTACCCCTGAGATGGATCTTAATTTGGAGCATGTTAATATCTCTCATGATACAGTTCGGACGAATGGATTATATGCCCCTTCCACGATATCAGGCATATCGGGAATGTCTTCCAGAAATTCGTATATGTCCAACGCGAGTTACTCAAGCGATTTCTTGAATGAAGCGCCTATGATCATCACCCCAACGAAGGGTTCTGTAAGACAGGTTGTTGGCGTCGTCAAGGCGGAGGTCATTAATGCACCTGGTTCACTATCTCCAGGATTTGGTGCAGAAGGGTTAAAAAAGTCATCTTCCCTCAGTTCAAGACCCACTATCGGATCACCTTTAGCGTCTGCTTCCTTTAGTCCGGCCGATTTCAAAGACGAAAAGCACGGTTCAGCCAACCCATTCAGCGATGATAAGTCTCCCACACATGTGGGCTTTCATTCACCTGCCTCCTCATATCTTCCTCCTATTGATGAAGCCCCGCCCGAGTGGTCGCCATCTGTTGATTCCAATCGTCCATCAAGTATGTATACTCAGGCTGGTTCTGTCATAGATATTGGAAGTGCTACACGCGTGAATGTTGGGTTGCAGAATCTGTCTCCTTCCGCAATCCCCCGTTCTCCATTTAGGACGACAATGGGTAGGTTAGTAAGTCCTACACCATCTAGCCCCTCTGGGACTTTGCAGGAGCAGCAGCAGAAAGCACTGGCTCATGCGCAGGCGCAAGCTCAGGCTCAAGGCCTGGATAAAGGCCGCAGGATCTCCGGTTCGTCTGTCCTGTCTGCAACTTCTACTCGAGCAGACTCTATCCTTGAGGCGTTTCCATTTGTTCCTCCATCCCCCATCTCAGATCGACCAGCCAGATCCCCTCCTGTGTCTCCGCTAGGACAGTCCTTCACGACTGCCTCCCTCTCGCCTCTTGGGAAACACACGTTTACGGTAGCTCCCCCATCCCCCATGTCCAACAAGTTTAGTGAAACAACTCCCGAACTCTCCAAGGGCCTGGCTAATTCCACGGATTCCCTGCCTGCACCACCGAATAGGCGTACCCTTGGGTTATCTAGTGCCTCTCAGCTCTCCACGGCGTCGACTGGACTCGGCTCCTTTCCATTCCAAATTGATCATGGGTCAACTGCTGAAGCTGTTAGCGCGCTTCCATCCTCTTTCAACATGCCAGGTCCGCGTCAACGAGCAAGCTTGGATACGCTAGCTTTAACAAGTGATCTGTCGTCATATCCGCTTGACTTTGATCGCGACAACATTCAAGCTCCCAATAATCAATGATTGAAAAGTCTTTTATGTCGCGCCTAGCTCAAACCTTTGACACTTTTTTGTAACCTTGTAGAACTTATTGTTACTCTCAGTCGTATATGTACCTTTCCACAAATTCGATACCTCCCTTTTTTCTCTCTATCTCTACTGGTTCTTCTTGACTTGGTTTTCGCTGATATTTATCCCCTTATATCCTGTTGACTTCTTACGTAACCACTCACTTCCCTGAGCTTAGAATATCTCCAAACTATTACTTTGTAGTAGTCGAGCACAACGCGAGTTCGATTTGCTACGCAATTATTACGCCCCTCCAGCTATGGAACATGATGTTCAACAACTTGTGGACATGGTGAATCTATCTTGATCAGATTGTGATATTATTTTGTTAACATGTTTCCAGGGAGCTTCATACGCACAAGCACGAGCCGCCCTAAGGCAATACAAAGATGTTATGCAAGCTGCTGAAAGATTTTTCGAAGGCAAATTTGATCATATACAAGATGAAGATAAAGATGAGCCGATGGCTTCCACTAGCGACAGTAATTTCAAACGGCGTCCAACTGTGTGTTTTTTGCAACACCTACTGTTATAAACCTGATTGATTTGAGTAGACTCCTGAAGACGAAGACATGAGTTCAGACGATGAAGGTGAATACCTCAAGTAGTTTTGGCGATGCATGCTGAACATGATCCAGATGCCGACTACGTTGATTATGATTCTGATTTTGAAAAGCAGCTTGATATGGGAAAGGGCGGTGCAGATGTTGACCCTTATTCCGGTGCAAATTCTGCACATCGGCTCTTCAAGTAATTGACAAGTGTGATAGGAATATTTTTCTCAAAGGATCGCCGCGAAGAAGTAATTGAAGTCGAGGAAGAACCAGAGATCTATATCATCCCAGAAACAAATGAACGCGTTAAGGTTATGACTCAAGGTCAATGGATGAAAGGGTGCCCAGAAGGCGGGGAACAGAGTTTCCTCTTCGGGCTTTATTCCCAACTAAATGAAAGCGTTTGTGTGTGTCCCCACGATTGTGGAGGTTCCGTGGCGCGGAGCAAGGGCGACTTCTTTTCTTTATTCGTAAGTCGTTCTTATATCATGATGTAACAAAAAAAAAAATCCTCCATTTACAGTCAGAATTTGCTACCTATATCGATCGACTACGTAAGGTTGTACACAAAATATGTCCACGTTGCCATTCAGACTTGTGCGTCGCGTGTGGGGAACCAGTGTCTATGGAGAAAGGCAAACGACCGACAACGGCAAAAGATGACCCGTTATTCCATTGCTCTAATCTACAGGGCGTCATCCTTGGTGTTGGACTTTCAATGCTCGAGCAACTATTTGCTGAACAAACTCAAGACATTTATGATAAAAAGGAGTGTTCCACGAGGACAATCAAACGGCGAAAAACTGAGCAGAATTCAACCCCAGACAACGATGAAGATGATGGTGTTTATTATGCTGGCATTCATAGTAGCTTGCAAGGGAAGAAGGCCAAAGGGGGAACAGGCTACGCTGGCGATCAGAAAGAAGATGTCAGTACTATATCTCGAGCAGAACCAGACACTTACAACAAATATTAGAATTCAGGACAGTTAGAAGCACAGGCCGCTCAAAAGTTAAAGGACGAGAAAATTGGAACCCTTTTGAGTGCAATTCGCGTTTACCTTCCGAATCTTCATAGAGAGGGTGGAGGCCAAACGAGCGATTACTTGGTACATCCCACCGCACTAGCGCACCTCCGAAGGCGTTTCAACTATGTCTGTAGCTCTCTGCTTCGAAATGATTCATTAGCGGACATGTCTGAGCGGTCCGTACTCTATTTTGAGCTTTTGCAATGGTTGGAGGTATTTTCAAGCCATCCTTTGTCTACTCATTAATGCTGAAATTCTTTTTTATAGACAATATCAAATCATGAGGCTTTAGCTAGCATGATGGCTATGCCCATAATGGTTGTCACATCTGTGAAGGCGGTGACAGCCAAAATTTCTCCCAGTAAGAGTAGCCTTGGAATTCGTGAGAGGACTATCGTTTACGAAGGAAGCTCTGGTCCGCGAGAACTTTTAGAAGCTATTGCTATCCAGGCTCAAGCTGCTTTGAAAGGTTTAGAAGGAAATAAGGCCGTTAATGCAGTTCCTGAAGAACTTACTGAAGAGCAGAAGCGAATGACTGTCGGGACGCGAGGAAAATTTGAAGAGCAGATTACACAGGTGACAACCGATGAAAACCAAAAGCTCCTCGATTTTTGCAGGCGGATTCTTGCCACGGTGAATGCTATCGATCGATCACTGCAAGAAACAAAAGGCGATGATTTTGTTGACCGTCTACGTTCTGGATTACCGAAAATAACACCTCTTGACTCATCCAAAGAAATTTCGATCGGAGATACCAAGGAATCTGCACATAAAGCTTATACGGACTGGGCGACAAGAACAAGATTCGAATATTGTGACTTGTCTGTGCCGTCCCCGAAGGAGGCAAATGAGGAAGATCAAACACTCCACTATAAATTTTTCTATGATAATGAAGCTCGGATGCTGTCTAACTCGGATATTCCGAAGAGATCACTTGCTATTGCCAAAGAGGTTGTTCAACACATCACCCGTGGACCTTTATCTCACATTTTCATCTATTAGCTTGCCATTCTTACCACTAACCTACCTGTGGCTTGGGATTCTTCAATTTTCCTCCGCGTCGATGAATCACGCGTTGATGTAATTAAAGCTTTAATAACTGGTCCAGAAGGAACGCCGTCCGTGGTCTCTCTTTCTCATCAGGAATGACAACCTCATCTACTTCTTAGATATTACAATGGATGGTAAACCCTCTCACTTGGCCTCACCGAAAAGAAGTCACCAATTATGATCCTACAGCTTTCTTTTCGACATATTCCTTGGGCCTAGCTATAATCAGTCCCCTCCCAGTGTCAAATATATGACCGTGAGTATAATTATGGTACGTAGACCCTTACTAATTATCCCTCCATAGACAAATGGTGGAAAATTTAGATTCAATCCAAACCTATATGCCGTACGACGCCCATAGTTATATTTATTCTAATTTAATACTTTTTAGGATGGCAAGGTTTGCCTCTCGCTTCTTGGGACATGGCAAGGGCCAGGTTGGGTAGCAGGTAAATCAACGTTGTTACAAGTATGTGGCCCGCAGTTGTTTTTCACTTGATCTTGACAAACGAAAGGTTCTCATTTCGATTCAATCAATGATCCTTTGCGAGGAACCGTATTTGAATGAGCCGGGTTGGTCCACGAGTGGGGGGACTCCTCAATCTCATGCTTGTAAGTTGCAAATTATACGCACATCGAACTTAGACTCAATCGCTGATAGACTCTGCCAATGTTCGAAGAATGGTTGTCAAGACTGCCGTACAAATCTTATTTTTCCATCCATTTTTTTGTTCATTGTTTGTGCAGATGCTTGGTAACCTCAAGAATCCACCAGAGCCCTTTAGGGACGTCATTCTAACGCATTTTCGGCTAAAAACCCGATATATACTAGCTCAACTGGACGACTGGCTTGGGAAAGACGATGGTAGACCAACGATCAACGATGGAGGAAACTACGGGAACTCCAGGGTCGAAGCTGGATCAATGAATGGCCTTCAGAAAGATATTGACGAATTAAAAGATCTTCTGGGACAATTATAGACTGATAATTCTCCGTTGCATTGTAATTTGAAATAACATTGATGCCTTATAACTTGTGCATGTGATAGTACGCAGGCTTACTTGTTTAAATAAGTTACCCGGTTTAGCGGCCCTCGTCATCTTGATCAGACTTTTTTTTTATCCCATTAATCTTCTTCAAATCCTTACTCTCATTTTATCAGACTTGACAGGCAATGAGTGACTCTGCTATTCATTCTGCCGCGGGAGCTGCTGGGGGGATCATTGCGATGACGGCAACTTAGTCTGTCCCAAACGTCTGCAACATAGCCATCAACTTACTAACGCTTGACCGCAAGCCCTCTTATATTTTTATCTACACGTGCCGCTGTCGAGACTAAGAGTGAACGGAAGGTGTGTGGGTTCATTAGTCTCCTCCAACTCGGGCAAGGAATAATGTATTTTTCAGTCTACCTACCAGGCCATCATCGATATAGTTAAACGTGAAGGCATTTTAGGTCTTTACAGTGGTTTAAATTCTAGTCTGCTAGGCATTGCGGTCACAAATGGGTAAGTAGCTGTGCTCCAAAGCCGACTCGAACCATCCACCAATCATACATGAAGCGTTTATTATTATTTCTACGAGAGTTCGCGGGAAATAATCCTGCGATCAAGGCCCGGAAACAAGGCGCTTACTACACTAGAATCTATGTTGACAGGAGTGATTGCAGGTGAGTGTCCATTGGCTCCTAGGGTCAACCGCCGATGGATATAGAAAGGTTCCGCAACTACACTCATTAGTAATCCAATTTGGGTAATTCAGACATCTCAAGCTGTGAGGACTATGAACGCCGACCCTTCCCAATCAGTCGTTGTGAAGAAACTCAGTTTTTTTGAGACAATTCAGAATCTTCTCGCAAAAGATGGCATTGGGTAAGCTGTGTTTAGATGCTTCAAGTTTGGTATTCATTACACGTCGCAGCGCCTTTTGGCGTGGAATCGGCCCCGCGTTGGTTCTGGTCATAAACCCCGTGCTTCAGTACACTGCTTTTGAGCAGTTGAAGAACCGATTAATAGCGAAGCGCACCACGAAGTTGCGCGCCGCTGGCGGTGCCGCAGCTGTTGTGGTCTTGACAGATCTCGATTTCTTCATCCTTGGAGCACTATCAAAACTTGGTAATTCATGCCTGTACTCTCATGTGCCGTATACTTAGTATCCTTCGCAGTTGCCACAAGCGTTACATATCCGTACATGTCAGTTGTACTGACCTTTTCAAGAAACTCGTGCTTACATTGATACAGAGTTGTCAAAAGTCGCCTTCAAGCGGGATCCTTGAAATATAAATCTTCTATTGATGGACTTATGACTATTCTGACGGAAGAAGGAGTCTCAGGGTTATATAAAGGCGTTGGAAGTAAGATTGTTCAAAGCGTCCTTACAGCTGCAATTCTATTTGCAGGGCAGAGGCGAATATTCGAAATTACCAAAAAGGTTCGTTGCTCTCATGACTCTGACTGGCCAATCTAACAACATTTCTATGACAGGCGATTGCCTCTCTCGGTACCAAATAGATCTTCACTACCTCGAACATTAATGACGGTTTTGTCGACTTTTTGTTTTGTGCGAACGTATTGACTTGCCATTCTCCCACAACTCCATTACGTTTGTTCATTGTTGTCCTTACTACAAGAACGTTATCTTTATATG
>JASFDA010000601.1:0-10851 GCA_036936965.1 Cystoderma amianthinum
ACAATGGTGTCCTTTAGTTTGACCAGTTTGGGGAAGTTTACAGAAGCATAGTCATCGCCCAAGAGTTCGGCCATGCGCAAGGAAGTTGAAACAGCCATGAAATCAGCTAACGTGGGCTAGGGAAGGCAACCTTTCACATGTAGTTCTAACACCAATTCCACAACTACTTACCTTGTTTCCAAAGTAAAATGGACCTTTCCTCTCTGAGCCTGCTAAGAGCGCCTCATGGAAGCCAACGTGTAACCTCACAACATCGTCCCGCAATTTCTGCACGCTCTCCCGACGTTCTTCAACCGTAGGGCGAGCCATGGCCACCGAGAACTTGTCGGAAAGCTCAAGCCACGATGTATATATGCCTAGACACTCAGCCTTGACAAAATTTGCATCTCCACTATCTTGAGTCTCAGGCAAGAAGCCCAGCGTCTCGGCAAGGTAGAGATCGATGGCGACACCCTCCCAGAGTGTGGCTGATGAACCATCTTCATACTTAACAATCAATGCGGGTATGTGACCGAAACGTTGCTTCGGTTTCAACCCTGTTGCCCATTCCTTTGGTAAAAGTCAGCACAATTAGTGCAAAAACGTTTCTGACAGACAAACCTTGGGCTCCACAAAAATGTTTTTGTAAGGTTTGTTGGCTGCTTCGAGCATCATGCGCATAACATCGGCACGGCCATGAAGTGGCCAGTATTGGATTTCAAAAGACTCGATAGCTGGGGCCATTTAGAGATGAATTGGTAGACTGATAGTGAAATCTTTGTCCAACACTGCGTCAAGTTATACGTCCACGACCAGTCGGTAACCAACCAATCAGAATTTCTCCGTGGAAGATTTCTAACCTATCAGTGGTCTATCCATGGAAAAATACCCGGACAGATTCATATCTAGCGGCAAACAAGGACGACATTCAAGGTGTTCACTCTTCCTTCAAAGTCGAAGGCTGAGTAATCCTTCTAGCCACGAAACTAGTCCTTATTCTTGTTCGGCTTAAGAGTTGGCTACTTCTTCAGCAAAGGCGAACTGAGTTGACCACTGGAGCATGAGTTACAGATGAAGGCGAAACACAAATCGAAACGGATTGTACGTTGCCAATATAAACAAAGTTGCAGCTAAACACACACAAGCACCACTCCTGGGCAAACAATTAGCGTAATGCGCAGGACCCTAGACCCAAAATCTCTTCCACCAAGTGAATGTCCATATCTGTTTAGACCTGGCGATGATATGCCTGGCCGTTCTCCGTTCTATTTCTGCTTCGTTGTGCTCCCATTTGTTTCAAATGAAAGCCCTGCTCGTCTTGGAACTTAGCTCTCGAGCAGTGATTTCGTGAAAACGTTGTGCAAGTGAGTTTCTTGACCCTCAAAATACCAATAGCTAACCAACCTTTACCTTAGAATGCTCAAAGACCTGTCATTTCGATCCGTCGTGTCTTGATGATCACGAGGGACTGTTTCGTCGTAAAAGTGAGTATCTATCTTGCCAACTTAGTTATCTAACATTCTTGATACTCAGGACATGAACCAATCTACGAAGTCGAGCCTCTCGCGCATGTTCAAACACTCCAACTTTGCCTCTTTTGTACGCTTGCAGGACACGTACGACTTTTTTCACAAAGTCGAGTACACACGATGTACTCTTTAGTGAACGTGAGTCCACGTCCCACTTTATTCATCCATCTGCAATCATTATGCGTATAACTAACCACAAACCTTTTCTCTAGTCAAGCAAAGATGTTCCACCATCCAGGCTTCCATGGCAACCAACGCGACACGTTCGAGAACATGAAGCACAAAATGCCGGCTCAACAGAAACCCCACCTCTCTCCATGACCTCGCTAAACCTACTGTACCCCCCCTAGCGCTTTCTCATTCGGCTCCTCACTCACCAATAACAACAACAATGACAATCAAACTCGACCTATAACGACAACAACAACCTCCCCATGACTCTATCTACGTATGGCCATGACCAACCCACATATGGCGAACGAGCGGCGCGAAGAAGCTGATGATGATACGCGTGCTTAGACCAGATCTTTAAAGCGTAGGTTTAAGGAACTTTCGAGGGAGGTTGCAGATGTCGACGACGACGAGAGAGAGAAAAGAGTAAGAGTCAAGTGACGGGTCAAAAATATGTGACGAGAACGTTACTCTAGTCGATTCTCGACACACTAGAACAACGACAGACCAGGTTAATGACTCTGTAATTGTCGTCCTTCTACGATATATCCAAGGTCCTTATATACCTGTAAAGACATCGTATGTAATCAAGATTTGTCTGTATCCGACGGAGTGAGTAAGATTTGTCCAAGAAGGGTTAAAACGTGATAATTTCCTATCTTCGTCACTAATACACCATGTCACTCACACCTTATGATGTACTCGAGTCTGGCAACTCAGACGAAGCTATTGCTCTAGTCATTGCCAATCCCCATATAGGAACGATCTACGAGTTTACAGATGCTTTCGAGCGGCTCTGCACCCAATACCCAATCAAAATAGATACCTTCGCCGCCACACTCTCAAAAACCTCCCATTCTGACAAAATTTCCGAATTTCAAATCCCTGGTGCCAATGAAGGTACTCACGAAGCCCTCAATAGGGTCTTCGGTCGTGAGATCTGGGATATGATGAGACGATTACTCTACGCGCCTGCGGAGACCTCGATCAGTCCAACCAACAAGCATATCATTGCGTCGTTGATCTCCGGCGTGGCTGCTCATACCAACCTGTGCAAATCTTCAGCACAGTCAACTGTGATCGCTCTGGGATTGCACTTTCCTCGATCGGGGTACCGGCAGAACTTCTCGGAAAAAGAAGATGAGGTTATGGCTTTGGGGGCCTGTATACAGCTTCTTGCAACGGGACCGATGTTATACGATTCTGACGAATCCAAAGGTCACTTCACAAAGCAGAATATTGAAAAGAGACTGGTAGAGATTAAGCATTTCATGAAGCATCCGGCGGCGGCGAAAGTTGTGGAGGTTAGGAATCCATTTACGTTTGAATGACATTGACAATTATTTTCATTTAGGTCTTGCGTGAGCAGTTAGTATTTGGTGACGCCAAACCATTGACTTCACGCGAGGTGTGGCAGCTCTTGTTCCCTGACACTACGGCTTAGCCAGATAATTTATTATTATTGTCTAACGACGAAATTCATATGTAATTTTATGTTGAATTGCGTTAAATGTGTTCTAATAACGAGCATCCAGTGCCACGTGTTCTTCAGGGGCCACACTTGACGTATCTGAACTAACAGCGTGATTATCGAATGTTGTGCAACGATGAACAAGATGCCTGACCATCATGTTTATCTGGCTTGGCAACCTTCGAGATTCAGAACGGTGCCAAGACAAGCAATGTGAGAAGCGTCGTAAACGGCCGATCGGACTCCACTTTAACTCGTATGCCATATGTGCTCTCAAGCTCACTCCCAAAGCTGGCCCACTCTTGTTCGAAATCATATTCGGCATTGTACTGGCCCTCGATAGGGTATGACTAGGAAGGGCCACATGGCCCGCGCGTCGTTAATGCAGATAAGCGAGATTAGTTGAGGGCGTCGGACAATGGAGGGGATGTAGCTTACGGAATATGGGTATAGGGTGTGCTGGGTTAAGAAGGAGCCGGATTTGCGCGAGGTATAGCCAGGATTTGAACGGGCACGCAAAGATTGAGAGTTGGACGTCGTGGCGCCAGTACGAGCCTGGGCGTAGGCGAATGACGTTTGCGCTACGAGGTCATTTGGAGGACTCAGGGTATGAGACGACGGTCCTTGCATTGTTTACATCTATGAACAGAGGAAAAAGGACCACTTTGCCGACAATGTCCAATCTGCGCGTGAAAAAAGAAGCAATGGCTACGCTCTGTCTTCGAACGCCATCTTTCTGCACCTCTTGGATTGATTCTTCACCTTCTTCACGCCCACTCATCCATCCGTCCATCCCCTTATTCTCTTGTTTTTGCCCTCCATGTACTACAGGATTACGACCAAGTGTTCATGCATGTGACTCCCAAAATTGCGATAAATCGAGAAAAAATCATTTCCGGGATCAAAAAAAAACTGGGTTACGCATAACGCAAACAGTTGGTCGAAATAGTACAGTACATCTCAATTCTGCAAACTCAGGCCCAACGGTAATTAGTCCTGGCCGCAAATTTATCCATCTTTGCTTTTTGTTTGGCCACTCATGGATACGCGCCCTGTACTAGTTGTTGGGTCTCCGAATTTTACGTCTCGGTTGTGTTACCCATGCGTCTCCCCGCTTTTTTCCCTTTTTTTGTGGTTACGGTAATGATTCGCATCCTACCATTCACATTCATCATCTACTTAGGGGAGATGGCAGCCCCCTTTGAACCCGGAACGTATCAGTTGGACAAACGCCTAGTGCCTCACCTATCTGTTATGACAATATGCGCTGGTACCATCCTTTTTTCTGCTATCAAAGGTAAGCGAACCCACATCGAATCTCACGTCTATCACATCACCGCTTCTTATCCTCCCAGTCTGCACTCTCGCAATTCACGAACTTGGGAAAATATCTACCCCCTATATGCGCACTGTCTAATGATAAACGATCAGGAGGGGGGTATATGTAAATCTTCCCGTGGTGGCGTGAATTTCGAATGGCTTGGGGTACCAGTTTTTTTTTGGTGTCTGTGTTAGTTACTGTAACCGTTCTTTTTTTCATTATTCTATGCATTCTCTTTGTTTTCTGGACGGCCATCTCTTTTTTTCATTCTTCCACCCTTTCTCCCTTGCCTGTTTCAAATAATTCACCCGTTCTTTCTGCTATCTCGGAATCACAACACCCCACGGATTTGGGACGTATCAACTGGACGGAAGCCAGTTGTCAACTCTGCCTTGCAGACTTTTGGCAAACTGGGCGTCGTCTGTGCGTGTGTCTTGAAATCATGGAGTCGCCGTTTTTCTTCAAGCCTTGCTCCGCTCATGATTAACTTGCCCTATTTACCAGGAAAGTTTAATGTACATGCGTATACTCTCGCGTTTTTTACATGTGTGCTTGCGTTACCTTTTTTGTTTGTTCCTTGCTCTCGTTTCCCTCGGATTTAATTAACCTTGAAGTTATCGAGCCACAATTACATCCACGTGCGCAGTAGCTTCTCTGCCTATTTAAACCACTCGCGCCCGATCGAACCCCTTATCTCTTTCTTTCTTCCTTCCATCACACTCGCGACCTGCAACTCGATCTTGCAATAAAGCCATTTACATCTGTGGGTCGTTTTCAAAGACGATGTCAAAAGGCGTGTATTTCACTTACTGCTTCATCTAGACTTTCCACATCGACAGTTGTACTTCAGGCCTGGCGGTGCGCGCCTTTTCGTGCTTGTGGGGCAGGGTCGTACAGCGGGGGGTTTTCTCTTTTTGTTCTCTTGCTTCTTTCTTCGTTCGCGTTTGTAACTCCCCACATACTCACCTCTGAGCGATCCATAGACAATTTCAAAGCCGACGACAAAAGAAGTGTGCACCTTATTTGCGCACCCTGTCTACGACTTGCTTTGTGTCGTTTTGCTGTGAGACTGTGTTTTACAGCATTTAACGATCTCTTGTTTTTTTTTTTCGTCTTCTATCTACCTTTTGGGGCATATCCCTCGGATTTAACTTCATGGAAGCGTAGGCTTAGTCCATGGCATCCGACCTCGAAGCTGATTTAGTTTTTTTTCATGCTTGGGGCGGCAGGGCCATACAGCAGCGTTATCTCTTCTTCTTTTCCTTTAGGCCAAAGTTTCTCCAATGTCGATTGTTTTCGCACTGGCAACCCCCCCACACAGCCACATCTGAATGCTTCATGTGAGTTTTCAAAGACGACGACAAAAGAAGTGTGCATCTTATTTGCGAGCTTTGTCTACGACTTTTTTCCTGCTCTCGAGCGTTTCAGATGTAGGTCTGTGTTTTACGGTGTATAACAATCTTGGCACTCCCCTGATATATATTTTTTCCGTCTTCTTTCTATCTTTTCCTTGGATTTAACCTCATGGAAGCCCAGGCCTAGTCCATGGCGTCCGATCTCGAAGCTGATCCCCTTTACATGCATAGTTACTAACCCCTCTTTTAACGCCCCACCCCATCTTTTTTTTCTCCTTCCTCCCCTCGCACTTGCAAGCTCGACCTCATAATAACCCAACCACATCTGGAGCCGCTAGAATCTATTTTCAAAAACGGGGACGGAAGCGTGCATCTTACTTACACGTTTCTACTACGGTTTTTAGGTATTTTCTTTTCATGCTACCTTCAGATGTGGTGCTGGGCCTCTTAAGGTGCAGAACGATGTTTGTAATTGGTTCACGCACTTGGATCCTCTCTTTGTTCGTTTCTTTTTATTGTGCTTTTTTTCTCCTTCGCGCTTGCGATTGGGCCTCTGACATCCTTCACTATGTGTTCCAGATGCGACGATGAAGCAGCTTGCATCTTAACTACACACTTCATCTATGACTACCTAAACTGTTTGACTAAAGTCTCAGACGCGAGGCCGCGTTTTGCTTTCTCGACACAGCATACAATGATTGACACGCACTTTGATTGACACGCACTTGTGATCACAGTGTGCATATTTTTGCGTATTGCTCAGATACAGGTGCTTATCTTATAAATACTAGCACTCGCATCTAGAGCAGCTTCAGCCCTGAGAAACAAAAATGTTGGCATTTTTTTCCCCATGCGTTTTCCCGCCCCCCACTCAACCCGATACAACCCACTCACATCTGTAGGGGTACCATCAGTTTTCAAGTTGACAAAAAATAAAGGGTCCGAGATCAGCCACCTCAACAACTCGCAGAAAACGACGCGGGAGTCGTAATAAGTCGACGATAACTACACTTAGATTTTGACAACCTCAGCTTCGAGCCAACGTGGGCGATCAAAGAGACGTCAAATGAAGTCAGTCTGGACTCGGTTGTTGAGATATTGAGAGCTGATAGAGTTTTTGGTCGACTGTAATCGTTAAGGCGAAGGAATGTGTGGCGGTCTGGCAAGGACGGCGAGCTAAAATTTTATTAGGCGTGGGGCCACACTTGAAAGTCGAATGTATCTGAAATGGTGTGATTATCAAATTTTGCGAGACGATGAACAGGACGCCTGACCTGGTAGTACAAACTAACACGATAATAGGACTTGGTAATAACCTTCGAGACCTCTCAGAACGGCGCTAAGAGCCATGTGAGGTCCAACAATGTGAAAAACACAGTAAACGGCCGGGCGCTGAATGCGACTTGAAGGGTAAGAAATAACAAAAACAACAAAACAACAACCCACCTATGAAACCGAAGAATAGAACCGCGTTCGTGGAAGACGTGGCTCCGCTTCCAAAGCCCGCTGGAACATTGAGGTTAATTCTTAATGTTTTCGGTGTCACTTTAATGTGAAATTTTTGAACTTAGCACACTGTTAAATACCAGATAAAGTGGTAGGTTCTAACTCTGATGGAACATTAGAAGACGAGGGGTGACGTAATCGATTAATTTGACCGTCCCGACTCCCGCGTCCCGTGATTTGCCAAAATCAACTCACGTCGTGGTTGTTCTGAATCCTGATTCAGTGATTCAACTTGTTGGACTTGCCTTGGACATCAAATCTATGTAATAGTAATACTGTAACTTGGTGATGATAAGCCCTGGCCGTGTTTCGTCGATCCTAACTTTACTTCATGGCGCTGCCTTTTTTTCGTCGAGCGTCCCTGCCCGTCTTGAGATTTAACGAAACTCTGGCCTTAACGACAATTACGGTTGCCAAATATTCACCTACTCCTCTTTTTTGGTCACTCAAGGATGGCCACCACTCAAAGAGTTGGGCGGATTTTCAAACGGCTTTTTGGCGAAAACATTGTGCAAGTGTCTTTCATAATATCAATAACTACGTAACTGACTTTTTCCTTAGGATGCTCGAAGACTCGTTATCCACGCCGTCGTGTTTCGTAAGTGGGGACTATTTCATCGTAAAAGTGAGTAGTATCTATGCCAGCTTACCTTTCTAACATTCTCGATACTCAGGACACGAAATCAATCCTCTCGCGCATGTTCAAACACTTCAACTTTGCCTCATTTGTGCGCCAGCAGGACACGTTCGACTTTTTTTGTAAAGTCGAGAACACACGATACACTCTTCAGTGAACGTGAGTCTACTTTCCCCCTTACTCATCTATCTATTATGACGCGTATAAGTAACCACCAACCTTTTCTCTAGTCAAGCATAGACGTTTCACCATCTAGGGTTCCACGCCAACCAACGCATGTTCGGGGACGTCAAGCGCAAAGTCCCGGCTCAACGGAAACCCCCACCTTTCTCCATCAACTCTTCCTCCTCCTTGCATTCACGTTACAGCGGGCGGAGAGCAGACAGTTTATTAACCGCGTCTGGCTCGTCGAACCTACCCCGTCTAGCGCTTCCTCGTTCGACGCTTCCTCACTTACCAGTAGCAACGATAATAACAATCAAACTCAACCTACAACAACGTTAACCTTCCTATACTTCTATCCACGTATCGTACGGCCATGACCAACCTACATACGGAGAATGAGCGCCTTGGGCTGCGGCACAAAGCGGACGCCACGCGTACAAGGATCAGGTCTTTGGAGCGTGGGTTTGAGAAACTTTTGAGAGAGGTTGCGGGGTTTCAGAAGGCGTTAGATGCACCGGATGCGCCGTTCCAGGGCAGGGTGAGCAGTTTTCTTTGGTTTTTTCCTTCGTTTTTCGTTTTCGGTGTTTTGAGCGGGCTATTGTTTTTTTTTGTTGTTTCTTTCATTGTTTTCGTGTGGGCGTGTCCTATTCTCCTTATCTACTTGCATTGAATGTCCTTTATTTCCTATCTATTCTATTGTCTATTCCATTTATTCAACGCCAAAAATACAATGATACTGACTTTTGATGTAGTTTCATTTTTCTGGTACACATCAAAACCCCAGACCAATGATCTGCTCTGGATCTATGTAGATCCCTCGTGGACAAGCGTGGAGGTACAGCGAGGGACTCGAGCTGGCATGTATTCGAATAATAAAGCCCAGGCTTAGGCCTCTTCGTCCTCGTCCTCAGCCATGACGGGGTTCTTTGGCTAGGTGGGTTTTACTCTAGTTCTTCTTTTAGGATCCCATTGACGGATTTAATATATTTTTTTGTCTGTGTCTTTAGTTGAGCCGACCACCACCACAACTCCTACATGACCGTGCGCATACACTCTGAACTCACACTCATTGATCACCCGAACCCGTTCCTCCTGATGCGTATCACGGGGGGCATGACCATGACAGACGACGTGGAGCGCGTTGTTGTTGTAGCTGATTGAGATGAGGGCGGAGGAGACGCTGCTTAGGGCAAGAGTGGAGGAGACGAGCTCCGGTGGGAGTGTGGATGAGTAACGGTGCACTGGAATAAGGAGGTTGTTGGTGCAACGGGAAGGCTTTGGGATGGAGTGGATGGCTATACCGAGGATCTGGACGCGCGAGGCTGGCTGAGATTGCGAGAGATGCACGTGGCGTCAGCGGGCAAGCAAGAATAAAACAAAACGGGATCAGCAAATATACCAAAGCAACGTGGGTTTGTCTGGACCCGCTCTAGACCCTCAAGTCTGCGCGTGAAAATAAAGAAGCATTGCGCGTGAAAAAAAAAAAGAAGCTGTTCCAAGGGCAAAGGCGCCGTTTCCTTTCAAGTTCCTCTTTCTTTTCTTTTTTGTGAACGGTGCCAATAATCGACCCTGTGTATTGCTTCATGGGCTGCCGTTTTTCTTCGACCGTCGTCATGAACATCCTGAATATTGTTCCTGTTTCCCTCCCTGTACGGACAATTCTTCGAGCATCTGTCATTCTTCTTCAAGCGTTGGTCATTTTTCTTCAATCTTTCGTCATTTTGTTCAAGCATTCATTTTGCTTCAAGCCTCGTCATTTTTTCCAGAGCGTCAATCATTTGTTTTCGTTCGTCATTTCTCCCCGAGCGTCGGTCATTTTTCCTCAAGCGTTTCTTCGAGCGTTTCATTTTCTTCTTTTCTTCAAGCGTCTGTCATTTTTCTGTGAGCGCCGTCATCTACCTCTATCCTCCTATCATCTACGTCTATCCTCATCTTTCTTCCCCCCTTTCCTTCTCATGAACATCTCGAAACCCCGTAAAACTCGGGCCTTTCCACGATGACTAGGGTTGCCAAAGTATTCAATGACCACGGTTATTGAATTATCCACCTCCGCCTTTCTTTTTTTTTTAGGCAGCTCAAGGATAGGCGCCCTTAGCACGATTCCTGAGTTTCCTGAGTTTTGCGCGATGGTTGGGGGTTTTTTTATTGCTGTCGTTTTTCTTCGAGCTTCGTCATCTATCCTCACACATCTACGTCTATCCTCTTCTTTCTTCACCCTTTCCTTCCCATGCACATCTCAAAACCCAGGCTTTTCGACGACGACTACTGTCGACAAAATATCCATCTCCGCCTTTCTTTTTTTTTGGGCAGGTCACGGATAGGCGCCCTTCTATAGGTTGTTATAAGGTTCCTGGGTTTTCTAAGTTTTGCGCGTTGGTTGGGCTTTTTTCCGCGGCTTGGTTGTGGTATCTATGTATGCGTCTCATCCTTACCTTTCAAAGACGACGAAAAACGGCTTCAATTTCTTTCGATTAATTTCTTTCTCCCTCTTTTTTTTCATTTGTTACTTTAATTACCATCGTCCTACTCACATTCACACCCATTTTCACCAACCTGTGACCGGTGAATTTGGCCCAATTTGTGGTATTTGATCGTAAATTTTGTATTGTGACCTTTGAATTTGCAACAAATACATTTGTCATGTGGTGTACTGTGAACATTGAGCTGTGGTTTTGAGTGTCTGAATGCTGGTTTTAAGATTAACAACACATCCTCTG
>JASFDA010000603.1:0-10836 GCA_036936965.1 Cystoderma amianthinum
GAAGGGTTTTCGACGGACACAAGCCACGAAAGGGAAGGGCTGAGACAGGCATGTGCAAAATGGGGTGCTTCTTGGGAGTTCCATCACCGTGGACCACACGGCACACACGACCGAGTTGCATTAGCAAGACAAAATCTGGGCGAGAGACACCTCTCTATAACTAGTCGTTCGTCTATCACTTTGAGCAGAAACTTGTTCTCGTCTTATCATTGTATCTATGTCTTCGCCAATACGGACCAGCCTCGTTGACAATGGCCAATAATTTTGCACTTGTAAGCCTCTATGCAGTCACTGTACCTGAATCTCCTTATTTCCAGCCACTCCTGAAATGCTCTCATCATAAACCTTGCTTTTTGGGAGATCAGAAACTTTGATTGCTTGGTGTTGGAGACTTACTGTATGTCTGGTTGACGGTTTGGCTGGAGTTAGGCTGGTACCTTGCTACAGCTCTGTAGATTTTCATTCGAAATGATGGTTAAATGGGAGCATCGATGAAGCCTTCCTTTGTGTCGTCCTCGCAGGTCTGGTCTCGAGTACGCATACAGGCCTTGGAAACTGTTACCAGCTAGAGGTATGGGTACTCCTGCGATGGATGACTGCGATGGCGCCTCTTAGAGGGGCATGCTCGCGTCCCGTTGCTACCTGGGCTCACAAAATACACATCACCATTTCCCTATCAATCAAACTCATTTTTTTAGCATGCGATATTGATACAAGACTGGTGCGACCGCTCACAGATAGATATTCAAAAAAAAATTGGTAGCCTCGTTTTTCAAACAAATTTAATGAAGATGTGAGTCATTGATCGTTTTTACCAATTCATACATTGACAGTTATTATCTCAAGCATACCAGTGCCTGAAATCTTGAATGGGGCTCCCATAGGATGGTGCGCCTGCACCCCTCATGTTGGTCATGTTGGTAATGTGGTAATATCTGATCGAGATTTTCACAGCCTGAGCCCACAAATACAGAATCCTCGGCAGTATGCAGGACAGATAATAGAAACTATGCAAGAATGTAAGTCACTTCCTTGCAAACCTCACTTTTAAACTCTAAGGGTTGGTGAAATTGAATAGGAATTCCATAAGATTTTTTGCGAGGTCGATTCAGAGCAAGGAAAGGAGCGCGTGGCGTCAAGACTCGCGGGTAGCATAGGTACCAAAGATGATAGTTATCTCCGGGTTGTCTTGCGGACGCCAACTCCTCAAAAAAAAAAGTTTATCGGACATTTGTCACGTGTTAGCTTCATCCACTAAATCCCAACCATGCAGTTTCAAGGGGATGCGAATAAGAGATATCCAGATACATCGGTAGTATAAGATAACGGTATACAATATAATGTTACAGTGTGCTGGGCTACATCCAGAAAAAACCAAACTAAGAAAGAGATCTATCTAACGACCTCCTCCAACTATTGAAGTTCGCATGTAATTGCCAGGTGTCACCGTATTTAATGATCCATACGATGAGTTCATTGAGGGCAAACCCGGCTGCATGGGAACAAGAGACATCCCAAGGTTTTGTGGTTGACCTGCATTTGGCCCTGGTGTTGAGTTGTGGACCTCTCGCGAGGACCCTCGATCTTCTCTCTCCGCGATCGTAGCACCACCGCGGGCTGGATCGGTGAGGCCGTTCGGTACTGAAAAGGTCTGCCCAAGCCCATATAGCTTCCCAGAATACTCTGCGTCATCAATATGATCTTGAAAGTAAATCTCGCGCATTTTGAAGAATGTTGATGCTGTGAGGAGTGAATCTGAACCAGCTTGATGAGACGGACCAGTTCGCATTACCTGGAATGAAGTGTTATGTTTGGATTACGGAACGGAAATGAATCGTACTCACCCCCAAGTCATCCGCAACATCTTGTAGACCCCCTTTCAGATGTTTTGATGCACGCATGAGGAATTTGATATCATATACTGTTGGAAACCATATCCGAAGGAGTGAGAAAAATGCGTCTTCAGTTGTCGGTAGGGACTCTGCCGTGAGTAATTTCACAAAGTAACCGAAGTCATAGCCACTATTGGGAGAATCAGTAACTGAAAGTGTTGTATAACGAATGCCGTTGTGAACGCGTATCCTGCATGCTACTCATGTCGACTTGATGCCGAGGAGGGTGCGCATGAATATTGTTCTACGTGAAACTCACCTATGAAACGAGATCCACTTTGTGTCTGGCGACAAGACCATGCCAGATGTTATCATCAGCTCCGCGAAGTCATTCGGCTCTATTCCAAACTCTTCATGTCGCTGAAAGTCGATGCCCGACTTCTGCAAAAGTTCAAGTGATTCTGGTGCATACATATCATCGCTACGATTAAATGAAAGTAAACCAGGATTGCCTGCAGATTGAAAAACTAAAGGACCTACTTGACACTAAACTTGAAATTGAACTGCCAAGTTCCGCACTCCTGTGGGAAATTCCCGTCATCATCTGCGAGAGTGATGCCGACTTGAATTATCTTCAGCAAATCCACATTACACCGCATCGTTTGATAATGGTAGTCAGATGAGGTCTTGAATGTTCCAATGGGGCGAGCCACTACTCCAGGAAATTCGGTATCCTGATGCTGGGGTAAGTCGTATATTACATTACAGCGATTGGCATACGACCATTGCAATGTGTGGATAATTCTCAATCAGATCGCGGATTTTCCGCATTTCCATCTCGAGATTAGGGGCCCAAACATCCTGTATTCGAGCCATGAAGGATATTCGTAAAAATCGAGAAAGTTAACGGTCAAGTTCAATCGCGCGCGCTGACGTTACAATGGTAAGCTTGTATTACGTAATGATCTAAGCGTCAAAGCAGGACAAAAATATGTGCAAAAAGTATACATGTCAGAACCAAGCCATATAACTCGTTTCCTCTACCAAACCAGCTGTCAATGCACCATGGTCAAAATTATATTTGACACTCTCCGCTACCCTCGGTGCCGAGGGAACAAACGGTGTCGGTTGGGACGACGCGACTGTATATCTTCCTTCTGTACCTAGCCCAATGCTCGTAAATTCATATACATCCGGCAGCCACGTGTTTGGGGTCTTCTGGAGGGTGCCACCAACTACGAAGTTTTGAGGCAGTGCTGCTGTGCCTAATCTCACACGTTCGGCAGCTTGAGTAAGGCATGAGTGGGCTTTAGTAAACAATACTGGTAACGAAGATTGAGGTGGTTGTGAATATATAGCATGGTTGAGATGCCCGCTGCTATTAACAGATGTAGAATGGCATTGCACGAGAGTTCGGCGAGCCTTCTCAGATAGGTTATTCATGATTGGCTTTGAAAAACGATTTGAGGATATGTGGTTCATATTAAACATTGATACTGCTCACTAGTGCTCTCCCACTAAAGGGAAGTATGATCGCAGCCCTTCGGAATAATTGACACGTTCTTTCTAGGTCTTGCAGGGCATAGGTGGCCAATGGAGTTGATGGCGCACGTAAAATTAACAAGCAAAGAGTGACCTAAAATTGGATTATCAGCGGGATGTATACCGACACATGAAAAATATCCACCGCTGCCGAGAATGTGTTAAACCAAAAATGCAGAAATCTGACACTTAGTTGCTGTTCGTCGTGGAAGAGTGAATCCAAGGTGGATATCAGAGACGATGCGCCCAGATATGTTGCCAACACTGAGAGTGCGTACGGATGGTTCAAATCAAAAGGGATGGTGCAATTCATTGCCTCAGTGAAATTCCGACGATGCAATTGAAGTAACGCTGCTTGCAGTTTGACTTCAATATATATATAAATGGCTCAGACTTACCTATTTCACGACCCATTGTTACCAAGGCTCTTTGCATTACTAAAAATCTTGGTACCTCGCTGTTGCCGGGTTGGTCGTCCATCAGCGCGGGAACTGCAAAATCGCGTGCGGCTTTATCTAATTCTAAAATTCGTTCGTAATTTGGTGGTTCGACTACATTTATCGCTTCAAGTATAGGGGTTAGACAGTGGACAAAGAAGCCATTTTTCCACTCGTGATCTAATTAACCTCTTGAATTCCAACCGCTAGGGAAAGGTTTCAATACGCACAGGCAATCTCCTCTTTTGGTACATACTGACCACTACCCACATATGACGGCGGTTTGGTATCAACGTGAGAAAGACATATTGAAGGGGGTCGTCCCAGTGAAAGACTCTAAGTCAAGGTATAAGTCGTTATTAACAAAGAGAAAAACAAAAGAGACCATGCGACAATCCATATTCAAAAGTTCCCAAAACACTGCTCTTCGTCTCTCATGTTCTTCTGGAATTACTTTCAGTCGAGATCCATCTCGATCTGGCATTTATGTCAAGAAAGGTCACGAGAACAAGGAATTATAGCTCACGTAGACCGAGCTAATAATTAATTAGACATCCATAGCAGGAACGCAAAATATTTTCGACTTACCCCTTGTGCCAATTTTGCAACGAATCCCATTAAGTTCCACGCATATCCAACGGCCTTCTTGTTGTCTGAGAAAATAAGATGATACCAGATCATAAAAAACTTCCCAAACATCAATAAGCCGCTATACTCCTCAAACGATTTAACGCACCAAAGTATGCAGTACATCAAAATCAGGCTCTTCCATTAGGGGTATCTCGCACACAGCAGCTCTTGCTAGGTGATGGTATGCTTCTCCGTGCAAGGATCCCAAAGGCTTCTGTAGGTCGACAAGGGAACCAATAGAAAGAATTATCAGCAAAAGCGCCAAACGACGGGGCATAAGGTCTTCGACGGGCGTATTATAGCAATAATGTAATAGATTGGGTAAAAATGTTTCGGAAGCATCTAGATTGTACCTGCCTTTCAAGTTAGAGGTGGGGACAAGACGGTAACATCGTTGACCTACTGCCATAAGGCATTACGACGCGCTTCGTCGCATATTCTTTCCGCCTCTGGCCGTGGAGGTAACGCATCCCTAATTCGTTTTCGAATTTTTAGGTTAACGGACCAAGGGAAGGGAAATGTCGCGCTAAGTTGGAGAATATCTGACGGTACTTCTGGCGGTGTTGAGTCTCGCCCTGTCGAGTTCACGTCCATCCCCCGGGGGCCAACATATTGATTATCCAATGAGAGGGCGTTTACAAATTTGCCCAGATTATCCTCTTTTGTACGGGCAGAAAGCTCGTCTGAAATAGAGACAGAGTTTTGTTGCTGGACATTCGCCGTTGTACCATATAGTTCTTGCGACGTTTTGATCCGTAGAAGCTCTGGGGCGAGGAGCGGATGTAATTCATCCGAACACGTTGCTTGAAGGGTCTCTAAAGCTTCTTCTAATTGTCGCACTCGGGTGCTGAGCTCAGTGATTTTTTCATGCAATTGCCCAGTATTTGCAAGGATAAACCTGAAACTTAGTTAGCCCTGATTTGATATTGAGGAATAGAGACTACCGGCTCCCCCGGCCAGACGTTAAAGCCCCTGAGCAGATGTTCAGATCAGTACACTAACACTTGGTATGGGTATGACATACCCTCAGGGCAAAGACTGCCGCAACCTCTCTTCACGCACGACTATAGTCCATCAATCAGAGATAAGTGTGATGGATCAAAATAACTCACCTGGCAGGGAAAATTTCGATCACACTGGATTGTGTTCCCAAAATTAATCAATACTGCACTTGAAAATACATGTAAAACTTGCCTTTAATTTTAGTCTGTGTATGAGAGCATGGCAAGACAATGATTAGGACTGATACAAGGTAATACGCCTGAATTGGGAACGTTCACCTTCGGCATTCTTTGCACGATAATAGTTTACGATTCTTATCCTCGCGTGCCCTCCCACTGTGACCACCTGAAGTAGACGGGCCCTCCTGCAACTTAAGCGATCCGGGAGCCTCAATCGAATGCAGAGCTGAGGCCTCGTCTACGGATCCGAGCGTCACGGAATCACGATGTAGGGCTTCAGGCGTGTCTTGCGCATTGCGCGCACGCTTTGAGGGGCGTTCGCGATTATCCTGTTCATAATTCATCGTGGAGCTTGTATATAAAGGGTACTGTTTCTTGTGTTAAAAAAGCGATAGATGGCGTGTCACCGTGCGCCTGAAAAGACTGATGTGAGGGTGTCGGAGGAAAGGGCGAATTTAAGTTAAGAACTTGGAAGGTAGTTCGGTCGGAGGACCCGTGACTTCCGGAGGGTAAGGACAGAAGCTTTGAGCAGCATGACAAGACAACTTCATCCGGTTGCGTCTGGCTTTTCAGGGTGAATAACACTTTCTTTGATGTCAAAAGCTGGTGATTTCCAAAATATCGGCATCTTGAGACCGCAAAAATCTCTTAAGACAATGAATACTCGAGTATGCGAGGGAGCATCACATATCAACAGTAGGTCCAACCAGTAACGCATTCGTGGTTGGTGTCGAGACGATCAACAAAGCATAAAAGTATGGCAGTTCAATGTGGCGGAGTTTGTCCACAAAAGGTACATTTGTTAACACGGAATTAGACATCAGGCACACGCAACGGCATTCCGTACGGGTAATTAAGATTATGTTACAGAAATTCGGAACAAGTATTCAAAAACAGGAAAAAATGGGAACCGAAAAAGAAGGGAAAATATCCTACCAGAACTCCATCCAAGTTTGTTCAGAATTGGAATTCAATGCGCCAAGCTCAAAGTTGATCGAATCCACTACAGCCATTTTGGACGACGGCGAAAGCATTGGGGTCCGTGTTCTGGGCTGCGGAATCGCAGGTCCACCCCCAGGCAGCACTGCATTCGAGTACAACCCTGAGCCCGGATTTACTCGCCAGTCAGGCGAAGGTGCAGCCCCATAAAGCGACGACGACGGTGCGGGAGATCCACTGGGTGACGACAAGGACGACTGGCTGCCCGGCCGCAGCGCTAAATTTGGTGGGATTGCAGGGAGCACTGGTGACGTTTCCTGCGACACTGCCGGTGGGGGGCTCCAAGAGTGGGACGGAGGGCAGGACACCGCGGCTTGCATGGAGCACTTGCAGGGCTTGCGCATCGGGTAGAGCGCCCGAGCGCGTTCATGAACCTCGACAATACATTGTGCCAGACTTCGATGTGTGTACTTGAACGAATCGTGAGGTGTAGTCTGTCCACTCGAAGCAGGAGAGTTCGCCACCAGTGGTGAACTATAATTCTGTCTCGGTTGTGCCTCTGCACTAAGCTCGTCCGTGTTATGTTGTAGAACGGTTTGCACTTCCTGTCCCTCTGACCAGCGGCTGTAGATACTATTCGCTCTATCAATCATCGTTTCCAGGATCGGCTACGCCATGCAGGGTCAACATAAACTACAATCGTCAACGGAGGCGAAATTTGACTCACGATCACTTGCATCGCTCGGGGACAGGTGTCTTTAGCTTCCCTGAATAACATGCGAGCCCTCTCTAACTCCTGCAACGCGGCAGGGGAGAGACAGGTGAAGGGTGCACGGGAAACCAGGAGGCATAGAGCAACCTAATTAGACCAGATTAGTTAATATATGGCACGGAGGCCGAGCAATTGTGCCCGAGGGTATATAAGAGAACTTACAGCAGACGAGAAAGCATTCGACCAATACCCCAATATCCTAGCAGTTAAAGCCGGCTCCCGTGTGTACAAATCCTGCACGGTCGCGATCATTCGTGAGGCACTGAGGAATACCGCCACCACAGACGGGGCATATTTGTGTTGTCTGTTGAATGCTTCCTCAGGACCACTGAGGGCACGCGTGAAAAACGTACGGTGAAGCTGCAGAAGAACTGCACTCAGTCAGCTATCAGTTCATTCACAAAAGCAATCAACCCATACCAGCTTCCAGGGCAGTAGATAATGACGCCTTCTGCATGACGAGAGATCTTGATTGCATCTTCTTACTCTTCAACGGAGCCGGTACGGAAAAGTCGCGTATTCGTTTATCCAGGTCAAGGACATCAGTGTACTCCAGGTTTGGCTTGGAAATGGCGTCTAGAACAGGCGCGAGGCAATTTATGTAACAAGTGTGTTTCCACTCTTGGTCTGTATTTATTATAAGCCTGATCTTATGAGACGACGCATAAGCTTACAGTAATGTTGTGATTCCATGGGATCACACCCCTCGTCGGGATGGTAAGACGGCTGTTGACAGTCCATATGATTGATGGACAGGGAGGGAGGTCGGCCAAGAGATAAGGACTGACAAAATACGCAATCAGGATGGCGCCAAATGGATTCACAATGGAGCACTTACGAGACGAGCATCAAGATATAATAGCTCCCAGAACAACGACCTCCGTTTCTCCACCTCTTCTGGGATAATCTTGCCCTTTGAGCCATTACGATCTTCATAAACACAATCTTTTTTAATGTCATCATCCGGGGAAAGATTTGAAGCAACGTACGGAGACCGATCTATCAGCGAAAAAGATAAGTTGATATTCCAAAGGTCAAAAACTACATAAACTTACACTTTGCGCTAACTTCGCAGTTAAGCCCATCAAACCCCACGCATAGCCCGCTGCCTTTTTCTTATCGGAAAATACCTGCAAATACCAAATCTCATAGAACAACGCAGTGATCGTCTCTACGTTTGTTTCTTCCATAACTGGCACTTCACAAAGACTCGCGCGCGCAAGTTGATGATATTTCTCAGAGTCAGGGGAATCGGGTGCTCCATGGAGGTCAACAAGACATCCAACAGCTAGGATCATGAACAGGAGGGCAAGTCGTCGAGGACATAGCTCTATAGGACTATTGGTGTAGCAGTGATGCACAAGATTGGGGAAAAAGGTCGAGCTGGGATGAGGGTTGTATCTGTAGAGGCCAGATCGGTCACTTGGACAGACAAAATAGGTAAGAATGCATACTGCCAAAGAGCATTCCGCCGTGCTTGCTCCCAGAGATATTCGGCAACTTCACGAGATGGGAGTTGACTCCGGATATATTCTCGCATAGGTAAATTTGGTTCTGGTGAGACTTTGTCTGATAATGGGAAACTCTGGCTGAGTCTGACAATCTCGAGGGCCAGCTGGTCGCTTGTTGCATGTTCTACATGCTTCTAAACACGGGCACTCAGCCAACCTCAAACGTCCGGGGACCCGAAATGAATGCTTACATGGATAGGAGTGTGCTCGACAGCCAAAAGGGTATCCTCGCTAGCTCTGCTGTCAGGTGAGTCGACGTCCATCTGCCCGTCCGCCGACTGCAGGTTTGTGGTAGGGGTACTCATATCGTTGGTACTCTGATTGCCGGTGTACAAGCCCATTGTACTTTTGATGCTTAATAGCTCATTACGGAGCAAGGGATGTGGCTCTAGCGAGTACTGCACCTGCACTGTGTGCAAGGCATCCTCCAGACTCCGAATGCGTTCGCTCATATCGTGGATCTTTGTATGAAGTTGTTCCGTATTGGCGAGAATGAATCGGGTACCCTTCCCAGATACCAGGACGCCTGGAAACGATATGAGTAAGCAGGAGAACGATGAGTGGGGCCCACATACCATCAGGACATATCTCTGCACAACCTCGTTTCTGTTGTGATGTCAACATATAGCTGCTTCCCACGGCAATGGACCTCTTGGTCGCTCTCCCGCGAGAGTGCCGCAAAGCCCACGAGCAAATCAGGAAAAGCTCACCTTGCAAGAAGCACAGGGAAAACTACGATCACACTACCCGCGGCATGTTAAGCATCAGTGAGGATGAAAGGTACAATGTATTCAAACCTTCAATTTCAATCTACGTTGTATGAGTTTTACAAGGGCAAAGTATGAAGTAAAAGTAGTAAGCTCACCGTCGACACTCGCAACAAGACAAAGGGGTCTTGAGAAGGTGTGATGAGAAGAGGGATTAAAACAAGCGAGTAAAAGAAGAAACCTTTTTGCCGACAGCCTTTTTGTTGGCAATGCCATCTGCGATGAATATGTGGTCTACAGGAGCGGTGGTAGTGAAGTGATGATCCTCGGAGTCACTGGATTTGATCTGTGCAACAGACTTACGAGCCCTCTTAAGAGGACGAGGGTCGGGATCATGGTTGTGTAGAACGACGGCGGGAGTCATGAAGGAAAGGGAGTGCGTGCAATTCGGAGAGAAGGCCTAAGTGGTAAGAGGATAACCTGGTAAAAGTAAGCGGAGATCAGGAAAAAGGCTTCTTAAGGAGGTACATATAGAGGCTGGTCCTATCATCAGTTCGAAGCCTCACCAAAACAAAGATTGTCCCTCCCCATATGTTATTTTTCGTTTTTTTTTCTGTTCTCTCTCTATAGCGAGCCCAACTCCATAGACTCTTTCTGCCGCGGCTCTTCCCTCACCATGAAGGACAATCGCCTGGCATTTCCAAGAATAACTTTCCGGAAAAGGCGTCTGATAAATAATATGAAATGAATGATGGAATGAATTCAGGGCCATGAGGTCCGCCCAGTTGGGTTGCTGTGAGAAAAAACACTTACGGATCGCATCCTTCCCCTAATGCTCGGTCTCCATGGACAGATGCGTAGACAAAGAAATTCAAAAACAGTAACCGCCACCTCACTGCTTTCTCATGCCAAGTTGCAAGGTCTTTGCCCCGGTTTCATCGATTCAGCCTCGCACTTTTCATTCTGCATAAATTCCATTTTCGTTTGCCAGTTCACCCCCACATTGCCCCAGGTACAAGGTGCAACAACGGCATCACCCACATGGGTCGTTTCGCGGTCTCCCGTAGGAAATAAAAATACTTACATAGAGCGTGCTGGCTATGCCGTTACGTACTCTTCGTGAACTACCCTTGCGTAAACCTCTCGTTCAAACATACAAATTTGAAATACCTTCTGATCTTCCCGATACACTCGCACATATTATTGTCGTCCCACCTTCGTCCCATAGACCTTGGGACTCTCACAGAAGTGACAGAACCAAGACTTCACAATCCAAAAATAATCT
>JASFDA010000605.1:0-10819 GCA_036936965.1 Cystoderma amianthinum
TCATCATCATCATCATCCACCCCACTCGAATCTGATAATTTATCATCTTTTTTGAGACTATTTGCAACTCTTTTTACCCTGTCGACTAGCGTCTCCTGAAGATCTTTTCGAATGATATCAAACCGCTTGGCTACTTTTTTGGCCCGTTTGTTCTGATATCTCTAACCTTTAGATAGTAAATTGCTACAAAATTGAACTTACCCATTCTGGATCATTCAATACACTCTCATTCACCCTAATCATAGATGGATGTGGAAATAACCAGTGGATATATCGTTGGCCATGTGTTCCGTCAATGACAAAATTAATGGGATCTATATCATCATCCCCATCAGCAGGAGCCTGTAAACGCCTGTCCTTTACATGAGTGTCATGCCTCTCAGACGAGTACTAGACTGACTTGATAACAAAATTGCATGCAAAGCAACACAATTTACTAACCCCAATGAATCCCTGGATGGGATGTACTTCTGGGTAAAGCGAATAGTAAAGGGCAAGCTGAAGTTCCGCATGAACAATCAGAGCGTGGTTTTGGTGTACATTTGCCCATCTGTCTCGCACTGTATCAATCTTCTTTGATTCAAGGTCCTTCAGGTCCATACGTATTTCAGTCTTCATGAAGTTTGCGAAACTCGGGTATTCATTTTCATCCACGGGACAGCAGAACGGATGACGTCCATCAGTATCATAGCCATTAAAAGGGACATTACTGATTGTGATTGTAAATTTAGTTTCAAAGCAATGGATATTTACCAGCGCTCGTATGATTGTACGACTCGCTATGACGTAACGAGCAAGTTTGTTCAAAAATCGATGTATGTGGTTTTTGCGATATTCAGGTTGCTCTAGAGACTGAGCATCATCCAAGTCCTCTTCGTTAAAATCCAAGGCAAGCTTGAGGTCAAGTTTGTCAGAATGCGTATCCCACTGTTTTTCAAAGATTTCTAGGTGATCCTTAGTTATCTCGTAAGCCGCGAATAGAGCTGTAACCATTTCATCCATGCGGTTCTTGTTGTGACTGGTAATGCAGTCTATAATCGATTGGAACATGCCTCGAATCCTGTGGCGTAAATCAGGCTCCAGCCCAGTAGTTTCAGGAAAGGGGTCGTCTTCAGAAAGCTTGGTTTTGTACCACTCGACAAAAGGCGTCGAATAGGGCGCACTGAGAATGACTGCTAGCTTCTCGTAACATCGCTCGACAATGAGCGGGACGAATGTTTCTGTGGCAATCTCCCAGACACCATTGACTCGTTCTTTATTTCAAGTTAGTCTTTCAGTCATCTGCCATTTAGTGCACGTACGTTTTTTTTCCTTCCAATAATGGGGCGGCTGGGCTTGAACTTCTTGTACAAGTCGGCTGACAATAGCCTGCAGCTTGGACACTTCATCCTGAACTCGAACGGGCTCCGTTTGGTTCTGCGCAATGCGGAATACAATATCATACAAACCATTTGGAGTTACTGGCGGGAAAACTTCCATAGCACAAGCGGTAACAGTTTTGGAGTCTGGTGAAGATGCCCCAATAAGTGCGACAGCACTCACGAGCACCTGATGAGCGCGACGTTTCGTCATAGTCTTAACGAACGCCTCTCTTCGTGTTTGAGCCTCCATGGACGTTTCACTATCAGCACTCTTTTCTATAATCGAATCGATGACTTTGTAATGGTGAGAAAGGGGTGGCGACGAGTCCGCAACTACAAATTGTTGGATAGACTCAAGTGTGAAAAGAGAGGACCAAATCGCAGAATGCGCCATTATTGGATTATAATAACCTTCAGAGCTTGTAACCAACAGATTGAAAGTGAGAGGTTATGTGAACTCCTAGCATTGACAATGTCTCTAAGTGTGCGCGACGACCCCGTGACCACGGGCCTATGCAATAACAACGCGCCGCGCGACCACCAGATTAACGCGCGCGCAAGGGAAATCTGGGGTGGGATCAATGTCAAAATGATTAATACGCACAAAGTTGGTCAATATACCAGGCTTCCGAACTTTGTGATTATACTACTAGCAGCGTTAACTTACTGTCGAGGCGGGAATTATGAGAGCGGATATTTAAAGATTTCCATAAGCTCAATCATTACCCTGCTAACACACACTGATATTTTTGTTGTGTCAAAGTATATTGGCAGGACTCCTGTCTAAATGAAAACTAGCTATGCTGTTATGAATATTCTACAGTTTAGATACATATATATACTTCAACTTTGTTGGATCTTTTCTACAACGGCTCTGTAGCTGTAAAAATCAAATGTGTTTGGGTAACATCGACCCAATAAAGAGAGCGATTGATACGGCTGCCAAAAGGACATAATAAACCATAAAGCCGCCTAAGTAATCATTCTCTATTGAGAGGGAGAAGAGCGAATTTGCCATTGTGGGTCCAATTGCCCTGGCGATGCTTACGCTCAGCTGGAGTCAAAGCGAGTCAGCTAAACTGGTAAGCATGATAATGCACATGGCTTACCTGGCAAAACCCATTTGTAGCACCAAGAGAAGCACGGTTTGGTGATGCCGAGGCAATAAATATGTGAATGGAACCTACGAACGGTTAGTCACAAGATCTTGTGAGGAACGGCAATCATACCAAAAGATATGCTCAGCATAACTGACAATACCACTTGAACACCAACAAGAATCCAAACAGTGGTATTCAGCCCTCGTGTAGCCGCCACATGGCTGATGATAGGGAAAAGTACAAACAATGGGATAGCGGAACTAAGCCCCACCATGAAAACATTTTTTGAGCCCCACCGGTCATGAATTCGCGCAAAAAAAAAGGCAAGAAAAAGTCCATTCAAAACGCCGAACGTCGAGAGAACATGACCAATCGCCGATGGCGGGAGGCCTAAACCGCCTAGATGGATAGGTGTTGCCAAGAAAAGTGGTTGTAACGCTCGAAAAAATATTTCAATTAAGGACAGAGATGCGTAATTAGCAGCAGCAATGAGCACGCGAAAAGTAAGGAGTGATCTTAAAGGTAGTGGCTTCTCGCTGCTGAGTTCGTTGGATTCTTCTAAGAGAGGCAAAGACACATCGCCAGGGGTTCTTCGCGTGCGACCTCGGAGGGTTGTGAGTAATTCCCACAAGGATACTGGTGAATGGAGCGTTTCTTGAAGGAAAAAAAAAGCCACAAGGCCAGCTATAACTGAGAAGGTAGCCGGGATAGCACATGCGAGGAAATACGGATACTTTTTCAAGAACGGAGAGTTTCCAAAGAGCTGAGGATATTGCTCTGTTGGCCGTGAAAGGGAGCCACCAATCATTGGTCCGATCTAGAAACGGAATTAAGCGATATCGGGGCATAGAGAAAGTAAAGAGGTAGATTCACCGTGCCCCCAGTTCCCCAAGCTATGGGCAAGTATGCGTATGCCTAGTCATTTATCAAATATCAGAATCGAACTTCCCATTCATAGTAAACAATTTACCTGGGATATATTCGTGGCATCTGTCATCTCTGCTATCATACTGACTGGGCCGTCAATAAATTGCTCGTTGGCAAGAGGCGTCTGGGAATTTTACCTCTTAATGACCCCAATGTTTCCATCTTTGGTTCACGGAAGTTGTGAGATTTTACGGATGAAAATTGATGGTACAACTTACTTAGAGCGCCATTCAATCCTCGACTGAATTGACTCAGTGCTACAGACACAAGGCCAATTTAAATTGTAGATACCTTATAACAATTCCCAGGAATGTTCGTGATACCCCAAAAGAATACATCGATATTGACAATCCAACGAGTCCAGCGATAATTATGGGTTTGCGACCAACGTGATCAGACAATCTACTCCACTGTAATACAGTGCATGCCTGCGCCAAGAAGAAAAGAGATTCCTAACTTCAAGATCAGCCATATACATCCTACAACTTTAAAAATCGAATACCACGAAGCCGACGTAATATCCAACCTTAGTTTCATTTCCACTTGTTATGTCAAGTTCCCGTATAAGCTTTGAGGGCAGGAAACAATTTAGCGATTGGTGTATGTTAGGTTGATATGTTCCTACCTGGGGAGCGAATGGGTAGATTACTTGAGATGTCAAGGGTTCTGCAAGTTGCAAGAAGAGCAACAGAGAGAACTGAAACCAAGGAAGAGGAGTGGGTTTTCGTTTATCCGCCTTGCCACTACGCAGTGATGATAAGTCTTGTTCTGTGGTGTAGTGGTGGTGAGATTCTAAGAAAATGGCTGGACAACGTTAGAAACATACGCAAGTTGTACAATTCCGGCGACCTCTCAGTAAGCTCTTTTGACGGGCCCCACTCTGTAATGGCTGAAGTCTCCAAGTCGTCTTCGGAATTCACCTTAGCGCGCCATAGTCTTCGATCTTGAGGACCAGTGTTTTCACCTGAATCAATCGAAGGTGCATGGTCTGGTTTTCCTGGTTGTTTTCCAGCAATCGGCGAGATATTATCAAGTTCTATCGCTTGTGAGACACGCCGCCAATAATCGGGAGCCATGAAAATGGTCGGAGATGCCACAGAGTTACAGAAGACGGAGGACCCACTTGAGAGATTATATCCTGATATCGCAGTGGCTGCTCCGACGGCAACATCGTCTATTATTAGAACTGTCAAGTCTATGTGGGTCAAAAAGCTGTTGTGAGTATGTAATTTCCAAAAAGCTCGCAATGTAGAATCGTGCTCGGGTAGTGTGCAATATTCACAATACTCATGTCATAAAATTGGAGAGTCGTCTTGTGATGGCAGTCATAACCAAGGAACTTGGCAGATTATTTGTTTGCAGCTTTCATTCACTACAAACAATTTGACTCAAGTACACACATTTCTACCGAAAAATAAAGCACTAACTGTATAAGAACGAGCCTTCAAGCGGGCCTATCATAGACGCTATTTATGAAATACTAACAAGAAAACATACTCTTATAAAGACACCCTCCGCTTTGTACCCACTTCACACGATCATACTAATAGTAGATAGATAAGATGTAATACAACCCAACTGATGAGTTCTTTACCAGTAGTATGTGTGCGAGTTACTTCTTAGGGCGAGAGTGCTTGAGCTTCACACTATGGGAAGCTTCCCGTCAACTTGTCAAGTGTCAAGACGGAGGTTGGTTAGATCAAACTGTACGCAGTCATTCATTCCATCAGAAGATGTAAATATGAAGCCCCTGGGTACCTCTTGTGCAAGCGAATAATGCCCTAGCACTACATCTGGGTGTGAGGAGCATATGAGAATTGAATAAGGATAAATTTAGGCATCCTTGACAGTTCATTTCAGTCGCAAGTAAGTAGATCAAACGTACCTTAAATGACGGGACGTCGGCGAGCTCGGCTAAGGGGATAACCTCAAAGAAGGATGAATAATAAGATCATCTTATAAAATTCATGTTTACGTGGTATTGCATTGAGTCGTGATAAAGTTGATGCTTTTGGTGTGTGGAGTCATGGGTCATGAGCTTCTACAAATCAGGGTTCGTGATGAGTGCTGTGTAAAGAAGAAAGGAGTCCGTTCATGCTGTCCAGATATGTCTGGGCAGCATGGAAGCAACGATCATGGAGCCGCACACGATTAGAAGAAGGGCATAATACACCAAGTATCCCCCGAGATAGCCCTTGTCTATTGACAAGGAGAACAGAGAGTTGGCCGTAGCTGGGCCAATTGCTCTCATGATACTCACGGTCATCTATTCCAAGTCAGGCAAAGTTTGAACAGGAGACCATGCCAAGCACACACCTGACTGAGCCCATTGGTTGCACCCAATGATGCACGGTTAGGCGAAGCAGCGGAGATGAATATGAAAATAGCACCTGCCGCGGATGAGTGACCTCGACAACATACAGAAGATCAGAAGATCACAAACGCACCATATGATAAACTCAACATGATTGAGATAACGGTTTGAAAGCCAATAATTGCCCAGACAGTTGTGCTCAAACCCTGGGTGCGGGCAATGTAGTTCAAAATGGGAAATGAGATGAACACGGGGAAAGCTGACGCGATACCGGCAGTGAAGACCTTCTTCGACCCCCAGTGATCATGAATCCGAGCAAAGAAGAGGACCTGAAACAAGCCGTTCAAAATGCCAAATACAGAGAGAATATTGCCGATGGTAGAAGGTGGCAGACCCAAACCACCTAGATGGATTGGGGTAGAGAAGAAAAGGGGCTGAATAGCCCGGTATGAAATATCTACCAAGGATAGGCAAGCGTAATTTGCAGCCGCAATCACCACGCGGGGTGTGAGTAGTGCCCGCAGTGGCATTGGTTTTTCGGGCTCTGAAGAGCCTTGCTTGACTTTTATTGCTGAGGCTAGAAAATGCTCATCACCGTCGATGTCAAGATCTACCTTAGCTTTTTTGCCCGTTAACACCTGAGAAATTGGAATTGGCGAGGGCAAGGTTTCTTTTAGAAAGACAAAGGTAACAATCCACGCCACGATGGAAAATGTAGCTGGAACAGCACAAGGAAGAAAATATGGATATTTCTTCCAGAATTGGTTCTGACCGAATAGACGGGGGAAGCGTTCGGCAGGTCTGGCAAGTGAGCCCCCGATAATTGGGCCAAGCTAGGGTTGCGGAACATATTAAAGTTGATTCATATAACGATAACAGCATCTTACTGTGCCACCCGTCGACCATGCGATAGGCATGTATGCATATGCCTATTGAGTATTTCAATAAGACGAAGTATGCACTTAGAGCGTTCCGTACCTGAGATATATTCGTAGTATCTGTCATTTCAGCCATCATACTGCCAAAGTCCCATGAGCTTCCAATCTTATCACACAAACGAGGTTGGGGATATCACCTTTTTATGACACCGATGTTCCCATCTAGACACTGCATTAGTGAAGCCAATTGTGTGGAAGTAGACCCATACTTAAGGCGCCATTCAGACTCCGGCTAAGACTTGGTGAGAAATACCTCTTTCAATCAGAAAAGCCATCAAATACCTCAGAACAAGACCCCAGAATGTTGTGGAGAGTCCAAAGCAATACATCGAAACAGACAAACCGAATAACCCAGTCAAAATGACTGGTTTTCGGCCGATGCGATCGGACATCCGACTCCAATGCAAGACGGTGAAAGCTTGAGTTAAGAAAAATAGAGATTGCTGTACCCAATTGTCAACAAGAATACCAAGGGGTTGAAAGAATATTTACCAGTATGCCAACATAATATCCCACTTTACTCTCGTTTCCATGGGTTATTCCAATATCTCGCATAAGCTATGTCATTGTTAAAACGGATAATAGATTGAAGGGTAAAGTTACACACCTGCGGTGCGAATGGATAAATAACCTGCGAGGTCAAAGGTTCCGCTAATTGTAAAAAGAGTACGATGGAGAATTGAAACCATGGAAGCGGGGTAGTGGGTTGTTTGACCTGCCGAGAAACTAGCAAAGGAGTTTCCTCGTCAGCCTGGGTAATCATAATATTCGTCAGAAAGAAGAAAAAAAAAGGGAAAAGATAAAGACGAAGGACCAAATGACTATGACTGTTTGAGCAGGCGGCTCATAAGTAGGTCCTCAACGATTACTTAAGCGGCAAATTTAGCCGCAGTGTTGGACAGTTAATAACAGCTGATTCAGACGTAGATTTCGGTCGAAAAAATAGAATTACCTAGCCGATTGCACGAACATGGGCAGCTTGGGGCTGAAAGGGCCAGACGTGGCAAAAGAGAAAGAATTGCTGATGGCAGTGATGCCGATTGTAGCGCCCGTCCTTCCGAATCCGATCAGTTTTACTTGGTCCCCCTGCCTTTGCTCAAGTAGCCTCATGGAGTTCCGTCCTCCCGCATAAAAGATACTACTGGGAGCAAGGATCATCGCTTCAAATTAGCAAAAATGTATTCTGCTTGGGGTCTCAATCAATGAGTATATTCAGATGATTATTTGTACATTCAAACGCGGACATTAAGCTGCACCGTCTGCTACCAAGTAACTCGCTTCTGATCGAACTTGCAGTGAGAATTCGAATATGATATGTCCGCATATTATCCGCAAAAATTTCAACATCTCCGCTACTTATGTATTTATGCATATGAATACGTACTTACTTGAGCGCATGATTTCTTACGTTTTTGTGCTTTCCAAAAACCTGGACCTTAGTTGCCATCAAAAGCGCTGTGCTCCTGTTTGGCAGTAGCCTTAAACTCAAGCGTGTGTGCAAGGCTACCTGTGCCTTAATCTGTATCGTATCTACGATGGCGCCTAGAGAACCGACGCGCGCACAACTCTCCTCTAAACTTTCTTACCAATCAACAACCCCAGCTTTCCTATTGAAACTCCAGAATCGTATTGCCGGCGTCCCAGACGAGGAGCAAGATGATGAAGAATTCGAGTACGTCGGGGCAGGACGTGAACCCATTCCTAAACGTCCAGCAATCCCGGAAAGACCGACTGAGGATCCTGGAAGTGCGGACGAGGACGATGGAGACGAGAGGCCGCAGGTTGTTGTTCTTAGAAAAGGAAAACATCTTACACAGCGAGAGGTGGACAATGTCAAGCGGACTGGTATGTTTGTCAGATGCGTCCATGTTATATACTAATGGTATGCAGAGAAAGGGCTACCAGCATTGCCAGACCCAGAGGAAATTGTAGCGAATTTAAAAGCCGTAACCCCTGATCATGGGCCCGATTCAGTTGTCAAACCTCAAACCAAGGGGCTCTCATTCTCGTCGTCATCTAAAGCTGCAAACAAAGCACCGGGAAAAAGAAAAGCACTCAACCAGCCTGATGGGGATCCCGATGACAAAGCCCACAAGAAATCGTCAAATAAGAGGACTAAGAAGCTTAGTAAAACCCTCTTGTCGTTCGCTGATGAAACTTGATAATCCCGGAACTCTATTGTCCTCCTAAGGTTGGTACTTTGCACCAATATTTTTGTTGGTTTCAATAAGGACGATCGAACAGCTGACAAACGACAGCACTCAATGCATGAGCGCGATGATTGTTGGCCACGTCAAGTAACAACTCAAGACTTTAGCACGGATTCTTTCAGTCCAATTATTATTACAACCAGTAAAGTACAGCGAGCATACCCTATCAAAATCAACTTCGCTGCCGGTTAACCAGTTTCATCCACTCTATATCTTTTTCGAGGACCATCGGGCCCAAATTGTCCTGGAGAAGCTGCACCTTGTCCCGACATGAATGCGGGATTAAAATGACCTTGCACCCCGAATCCCCCTCGACCGCCAATTGCATTAGGCGCCATTCCCATACCTAATGACACAAGTCGCAAAAAAAAACACAAAGAACAACAGTAAGCACGACATGCGCCGACGTGTGACTAAATAGACTAGAAACTCGTACCCATACCACCCATCATACCTCCACGTCCGCC
The DNA here is from genome assembly GCA_036936965.1 of Cystoderma amianthinum. Taxonomy (NCBI): domain Eukaryota; kingdom Fungi; phylum Basidiomycota; class Agaricomycetes; order Agaricales; family Squamanitaceae; genus Cystoderma; species Cystoderma amianthinum. The sequence goes on from JASFDA010000605.1 coordinate 9,318, forward strand.
ACCCATACCACCGCGTGGACCTTGCGGTATCATGCCGCCACCGCGTCCGCCAAATCCGCCTCTGTTGCCCATGTAGCCAGCATTAACCATAGGCATGCCCATACCCATTGCTCCCATTGCGCCCATCATGCCAGTACCCATCATACCGCCACCCAACATGCCATTGCCACCCATCATGCCGCCGCGCATTGCCATTGGATGCATTTGGTTCTGACCGCCGCCACGAAAATTGCCACCACCACGGCCCATGGGTGCAGCACCTGGGATCGAAGCCACCATCTGCTGCTGCTGCTGCTGTTGTTGTGGTTGCTGTTGTTGTTGTGGCTGCTGATGACCGCGAACGTCGCGTGGGGGTGGTTCTAATTAAATTTTTATTAGAGTGTTTTCCCCCATATCATAACTCTCACCTTTAGGTAGTGTGCGGAATGGATTACCCTGCGCAGAATTTGCGTATGTCGCATTTGCTCTCCGACTCTGAAAGTCACTGGTGGTAATAAATGAGGAAATGCATGGACGCCTGAAATAACTAGCTTACTTGCTGTCGAACCAGTTTTTCAGGGTCGTAGCTGCTTGCAAATCATGACATTCCACATATGCAATTCTGCGACAAGATAAAATGAACATAAAATGAAATGAGACGCGTCACTCTTACCCTTTGCTTTTCCCATTTACTTTATGCTCAGAAAATGTGATATCCTTGTGGTCAATCGAGACCCCAACGCTCAGAGCCACTTGCCGAAGGTCTTCATCAGTCGTCCACTGCAAATTCAAAAGAGATAATACAAAGAAGGTATCAGACGGATATGCCCACGAGTCTAAACGACGGGACAAACGGACCCATTGCAAATCGCCGATATACAACGAATCTCCCGCTCCAACTCCGCCAGCACCTGCCTGTGCCATTGCCATCGACGCGCCAACGTTTCCGTTCAGTTGACCTGCAGTCATCATACCTTGAGCCGTAGGACTAACTCGCGCCGCCGGAGCCTGTGTGGGGCTGGGATCACCATCGTCTTCCCTGGGGCGTTTATCTCCTGACTGAGGATCAACTATCGTAGCTACTGTCGATACTTGTAGTTCATGATTCATTTCGAGGTCTTGCATTTGTTCCGTCTTGGTTGTGCATTAATTGTAAGCGTGGACGACTACAGGTATTTTGATGCCCACCTCATCCCCGAACTGTTTTTGTTCGTCTGCGTCAAGTCCTTCATCTTCTCCGTAGAGGTCAAAGTCGGTATCAGCCATCGTATTTTGACTTGGGTGGAACTCAAGGACGGAGTGAAAAGATAACTTTTTTGCACTGCAAGGTAATAACCACAGGACATGTTTGAGTATCGACGACAAATGTGAGGAAGACAGGCAGATGACAACAAAGAAAAAAGAACACAATGATAATCCCGCATACAGGCTTTAGCGCTCTACATAGTTAGCAAACAACAGGAATGGGGCTCTTACATGCGCTTTATGAATACAAAATACGAGGCTTGTACAGGCTTTTAGTG
>JASFDA010000606.1:0-10813 GCA_036936965.1 Cystoderma amianthinum
GATAGCGCTACTTTGTAGCCTCGAATGAACGTGCACTGGTTTTGGCGTGAAACCGTGTTGTCGAGGTCTCTGTCCGGGTAAGGGCCTGTACGCGCAATAGCCCCGCCCTGTTTCTCCCATATGTACGGCTCAGACGTCCCTGTCGCGGACTTGGATAACATAATGACATTGTGAGGGGGAGGTACAACGGTGCTGTACGTCGCAATGCCCCAGCTTTGGGTCTTCATACATCCAGTTACGACGTAGAGAGAATTATATTCAAGGAGTCGATCTCCGGGGCCAGTAGCATAGCGGTACCAGCTCTCGGCGCTCTGTTTGATAAAATCCTCGAGGCAATTCTCGTTTTTCAAGTCTTCACGTGAGGCTCCATCTGGCAATGCAAGGACAGAGCCCTCCTCTTTGTTGCATGTAAATTCCAAGGAGCTTGAATGATGATCAGTAATTAATATCAGTAGAGGAAACATCCTAGTACGTACCAAGCTTTATGATTGATGTGTGAGTTGAACGCCCCACAACAGATATTTCCAAACGAGTTAAATAGTCGTTCTTCCCGATAAGTTTGCTTCTCAGGCCTCGGTAGTACGTCGAAGTCTGGTGGAAGATTCCGAGGGTTGGTTGGGTGACTCGATGGCAGCCATATATTAAAAAGGAAATCAAATCCACCATCAGGCGTAATGATTCCAACATCCCCTATATCTATACCAACTTCTCGATATTCAATAGGAAGCGACATATCCGGCTGTGGAAGCCAAAGGGGATAGCCATGGCGATAGGGAAGCATATGAATTGCGTACGTCTCTGAGCTGACATTGTGTCGCGTCAGACCTGCAACAGAGAGGAAACGATGATCTTGAGTTGAAATCTGGGAGGTTCAGAGCATCAGAGTTGAGCATATAGATTGTGATGAACGTACGACATGGACCCTTGGGTCGGGTTCCCCTATAGGCATCTCCTCTACATCAGCATCCGTTGCTCGGTCTTTGCCTTTTTCACCTTGAGTAGATCATTAAATTTAGATTTGCTTCGTGGCTGTATCACGTACTGGAAGGGCATTTTGAATGCCCCTGATGAGAGTGATTGAGCTGGGAGTTAACACATTGATCCGCTGCTTCTAAGTCTGGCAAGCAGTATTGCGACTGCTCCTGTCTTCGTCGTCGACCTATTGGCTTCAGAAGAAAAGAAATCATCGACTGCACTTGTTTTTGGCGAAGAATGGAGGATTTTTCAGCACCCTCAGAAATAATTGAGTCCTCTGCGGATGTATGTTGAGGACATTGAAACGAGAAGTTAACATACTACTAACCTCTTGTCCTTTTTAACAAGTCAACATCCGGTATTTCAACTTCGGATTCGGCAGCTACTTGCTCGAGAATAGGCATTTCTCTTTCGCCCGTGCTATTACCATTTATATTGAGGATGTACAAATCACGTCCACACGAACTAATGTCGTTGCCGGCAAAAGACTGATTCCGACCGCGGCTGAACATGGATGAACCTCGAGGAGAATGCTGAGAGCGCATCGCATCGGACTGTCGTTGAGCCATGGCCAAGGGCGAAAGCCCATGGTTGAAATTGAATTGTGCCTAGCAATGCACCCCGGCGCTATGCGCCAGCGTCAATCATTTAGGAGCGCTGATTGCCGAATTATATCGTAATATTGTCCGGTTACACGACCACGACGTTTGATTTGAGTATCAATGAATTAACGTTGATTAACCCCAGCGACCTCGACAATGCATTCAACGGCGGGTGTTACCATAAGTGACCTTTATTGTCACAAATTGGGCGCAACAGTCTTTGCCATCCCGCCATCACCGCCATCATTAAGATGCCTCGCAAAACGATAAAAGTTAATGGCGAAACTGCACTACGAAAGATCGTAAGGATAGACGAGGACACCAACGTTTCTGTGGCCAAAGAAAAGGTTACACAGGAGGCGTCCCGGTATATGCGCGCTTTTGGATCCGGTGTATGCAGATATACATCCTAGTGTGTTGCCTATTCACCTCTTTTCGTTAATACTATTTTCTAACCTTAATGACAGGGCCTACATCTCCAGACGCCAGATTACGCGCTCTAGGTGATGGCGCCATCACCATCATTCTATCCCCAAAAAAGGTTGATGGCCAATCACCGTCCCCCGTTACGACTGCACTCGCCCAAATGACGAAGGCCCTGTATGACCTCCAGTCCAAGCAAGTGGAATCACTTGACCAACCCGTCGACGCTATGAGCTCCGGAGGGGAACATAGGGGGAGGGAGCGTGGTTTGTGGTTTGCTATCTTTATGTTTTTGTAGCTGGGTTCGTGAGTGACCAGAATCACTTCCTACTAGCGACTCTTCTTTAGAAACAATTCTCAGTGAATTCGCTGCACTTCGAGATGCTTTTGATAAGCAGCGTGGGGAGCACGAAGCACTTCAGAAAAACCTTGACAAGCAGCGGGAGAAATCCGATGAGCAGTGCAAAATTTGGGAGGAAAAACATGACAAACTTCAGAAAAGCTTTGACGAGCAGCGCGAAATTTGGAAGGAAAAACACAACACTACTATGAAAGCTGTTTTGGGGTATGTCTTCGTAACTTTAACTTATGATTTTTTTTATCTCATTCTTATCCTCGTCGTTAGGATCGTGTTGCCATTAATGACATCCGTTTACGTGTCCTGCTTGATCATGCTCGCAACGAGCTGGCCAAGATATGTGAGTACAACTCTTGATATGGTTGCAAGAGAGAATATGATGGAGATGGCAAAGCGACGGCTCATGTCCGAGGAGGCCCAAGCGACAACCTATTGGAAGGCACTTGTCAACCATCCCTGCGCCCTAAATTCCATTATTTTCTGCAGCCATATCTGTAGCCGTGGGGACCGTGCCGCACACTCTGCAAGTGGCACCCCTAATAAGGAGGCTGTATTTTTGTTGCAGGACGCGAGCGAGCAAGACACGATGTCTGCTATTTTCCAGGCCTGTTATGGTCGTGCGTTCTCATGGGATTCAGTGGCTGCTCCGCGTGCATCATAGTCTTCTTGTTCAATTCAGATCAGGGCCAATGAAGAGCTTTGGCACTTCCCCATGAACCTTTTCCTTTCTTCCCATTAAATCATAAAACCCTCATTTCATTATAGAATTCCCGGCCTCCTAGCATATCAATGGATTAATGTCATTTCAGTAAAAGCACTCTGTTCAATTTTCTGTTGTACGAATCAATATTTTTTCTTAATTCATAGTACTGTTAACGATAAGAGTGCATTACACGCTGGTCACGATATCCCTGAGTTTCCCAAAGTTTGGCGTGCCAAGCCCAGTTACTGTTGGTGCATTAAAGTAGACCTTGAAGTAGTGATTCGATTATGCTTACCTGGATCCCACCCTTTAGTTGCCTAAAGTATGGGTGTGAACATGTGAACATACAACGAGAATATTTACGTACATTGAAGCCCGGAGTGCCACATCCCGAGTTGTGTCCAATCGTGATATCATTTAACCCGCTCGCGCCTTTAGAGTATAGTAAGGGGTTCAAAAATCCTAGAGACGGTTGTTTTTTCCTTAAGCGGACATCGTTCAACAGAGATACGAATCCAGTGAAAGTAGGGGAAGATGCGGATGTTCCTCCGATAAGGAATGGAGTGCCACCAACGAACACACGGAAAAGGTCACCCTGTGCGGAGACGTCTGGATAAGCCTGTCAAAGGGAACAATATCAATAACGCTCGAGTTGGCTGCAACAAAAAGAAATAATAACGTACGCGGCCATTTCTTGTGATAAGGCAATCGTTAGTTTGAATAAGGATCAAATACAAGACGGCGAAAGAGACGTACGGGTTGAATAGGCCCTTGTATGTACCCTTTGGGAGTGCGTCAAGATAATTCTGGACAGTTTTAGCCTGATAAGCAGGGCGAGAGAACTACAACACGTCAAGAAACTAGTTTAGAAACTTATAAAACAGCTCACGTAGTTGCTAAATCCACCTCCTGAGAAGAATCGAGTCACTGCAGTTTCAGGGAAATGCGTTGTACCACCAACAGCTGTTACGCTGCCAAAAAATCAGAGTGTGATCCTTAAAAGCAGGGGGAGGACATTTACAATGGACATCTACCACCCACGAAATTAGTTGTTGGCTAGGAGAGAAAATACGCATACACTCACCCCGCTGGGAAGGCCGGCAGAAATTCAGTCGCATTCCGGCCATCATTAGTGATACACGTCTGAGTCGCGGGATTGGCATCGCCATCACCAACGCCACCATCTCCAGAAGAGAACATCACGGAAACCCCTCGCGCACCTGGTTTGTGTTATTACGAGAATCCAGAAATGTGAGCCGACTTACCTAGCTGAGCAAAGCCCGCACAAGCACGAATAGCGAAAGACTTTGGAACTAAAGGGCCTATGAGCATTGCATTAAGGTGAATTTGCTTGTACGATACCTGTTTGCTCGTCATCTCCATAGCTCGTAGAAATGGCAAGAGGAGGGTCAGGATGAGAAAGGACGAAATCGAGCCAATCAGTATATGGCCTTTCTAATGTTCAATGTTTGAGATGCTCCGTAAGAATGTTCACGCACTCGTTTGTGTCCTCAGATCCACCAGCTTCAGGAATAAATGGTGGGCGACCAGCAGTAGAATAAAACGTTCCCTAAAAAGAGATTACTACCTTCGTTCATTCTCAAGATTTGTGTTCCACTTACTGGAATTGGATGAGACAAACCAAATGCGAACTGAGTATCAAGATTAGCTTCGCCGCCGGCCTCCGACAGATTTTGAGGATTTAGTCCACCTTACAACAACATCACGATATTGAATGGACTGACACACGCGCCTTGACTGACCTTTCACAGAGATAGATTTAAAACTGGAGTTCAACGCATCCGGTCGCTGGTCTGCAAAGAATGACTAGGAAGCGTTCCAAAATAAGAATTACAAATATAGGGCGCCGATAATAGACTGACCTGTAAATCTTGTATATTTGCAAATTCTTCTAAGTATCCAGTGATACCGATGGAATTTCCGACGTTGGCAGATGGGACATAACCTACTGCATTGTAGATCTGCTGAAGACACTTGATAGTGATTGTTGTATTGCAACTAGCGTCTACAGACACCCCAGAAACGGGATCAACAACGGCGGCGACCTCCTTTAGCTCGTCAGTAGTCGGCGACGCGCCATCCCAAATGAGTGTAGATTTATCCCCTTTGAAGCGACCAAATAGGGTTGTCGGCTGAATCAAATCAATATGGTCGTGGAGGTGGCTTGGTAAACTGTAACTCGTGGTTCGAACAAGGTAATCACCGCTTTTGCTATGCTTCCAAACATTGTATGTCTGCACGCACGTAAGAAATATTTCATAAGAGCTTCGAAAAACGCACAGTGTCTAGCATCTTTTCAACCAAGCTAACCGGAATTTTAAGTGTAACCCAGTCCTTTGCCGGAGAGCGACTGATATCGCTCTCTCCGATCCCGTGTGTTGCAAGCCATTCATCAACCGCGTCAACGCTTTCCTGTTGGGGAGCAACGAGTGCTTCAACCTCCTCTTTTGAAAGGTGGGCTCCATAACGCTCATGGTAAGGATCGCTGACTTCATAAAGATGTTTCTCCAAGGTAGAAAAGTTTGGCTGGGGAAGTCCGATACGGAGAACGATTTTATGATCAGGAGCAGGGGTATCAAGCTTTTCCCAGCCCCGCGGTGGCACAATACTTTCCTTTATCGCATAACCTCTGGGTGCAGCTAAGGTCGTAGAAGATAAAGCAAGGAAAGCTGCCAATAGAGATGGACGCATGACGTTGGCTAAGCAGCCCAACAGGATCGGCAGGCTTTATATTCATAGCCCGTACACAGAATATGGTGCAATATGGAACCCATCTTGAAACTCTTCTTGAGGTTCGGGCACTTCTAAGTTCTGATAGCATGATACTAGTGGGCCTAACGTGGATCGCTCATTCATTAAGCTCTTCTTTCGCACCAATTGGATATATTTGGGTCTATCCATGCGTGAGGAAAAAAGATGCTATACTTTGAGCACACGCCGTCTTCCTACGAACCGTTCATGGACATTGGAAGCAGTTCATCGGATAGATGGAGTCAACAAGATGGCGGGAGTCGAAATTTTAAAACGTTGAAATGAACAGAAGATTGTTTAAATTACAATTAAGTATTAATTGAAAAATTAATTTACATAAATTCAATCATTGCTATGTACAATCTACTTATTATCTGTGCTTGGTTCTGTGCTTGATGTCGATACTCACGTCAAGTAAACTTGATGCGTTGGTGCATAGTTGAGCTTCCTCCTTGCATATTCAACAAAAGGCTCAATCATCCGACGATCCCCGAGTTGGGCTGCACTTTTTACTGGTTCTGTGGATCAGGGCTCGGATTTCTATAATTATTCCTTAAGTGACAGCGGCAAAGGGCCTTCTGCATGTGCTACCCACACCGGGAACCCGCATTCCGGCGTCGCGTCCTTATTTTTAGTAACCGTCGTTGAATACGTCTCTTATTCCTCAGCTATATAACATGGCTAGCCCTGACACTCTGGAATGTCAGGCTAGTTGGAGCGTCTGGAAACATGTACACACTAACTCTCGGGGCCGTTTGGTTGTCACTCTTGTCTTCTGTAACTCGATGCGCTCCTTCACTAGGCAATAATCTTCAAGTAAAGGAAGAAATCCTCCCACCCCGTGGATGGGTTGATCATAGTGCCCCTTCACCAGACGACAAACTTTTGCTGCGTATAGCACTCCCGCAACCCAATTTTCACATCTTAGAAAAGCATCTTTACAAAGTCAGCAATCCAGATCACAAACGCTACGGTGCTCATCTATCTAAAGAACAAGTAGAGGAACTAGTCGCGCCTCACCAAGAGAGTCTTGATGCTGTAGATGCTTGGCTTTTGACTCATGGTATACAAGAGGCCAATATCACACGCTCACCTGCGAAAGATTGGGTCACTTTGCGTGTTCCAATAAGCCTTGCCGAGAAAATGTTGGATACTGTATGTTTTTTTACGATCTCACTTCAATGACAGTTTCTGATATTTTAATATATGCAGACATATTGTGTCTGGAAACACATCAATAGCGGTGACTTCCTTACTAGAACAACGAGCTACAAACTACCAAGCCATGTGCACAAACATATAGATCTCATTCAGCCTACGACTATGTTTGCCAGGTTAAAGAAGGAAAAGTCAACAATAGCCTTTATTACTAAACTTGTTCTGCCTGCCAATCTGAAGCCCAACACCGACCACAGTACTCCAGTAACTGTTGATCCAAGTTGTAACGACATCATCACAATTTCTTGTCTTCAACAACTCTATGGATCAGTTGGATATAACCCTCTTTCTAACATAAAGAACTTGATTGGCATTACTGGATACCTTGAACAATTTGCGAATAAGGCAGATCTACAGGTTAGATTTTTCATTTATGTGAACTCGCTATGTCTTAGCTGCGAATGTATTTCTAGACATTTTACAGTCTACTCTGTCCCGATGCAGTGGGTTCTTCTTTTGCTTTTCAGTCAGTAAAGGGTTTGTAAATTCTCACAAATTATGTATCTATATTAACATTTGCTTCAAGGTGGCCTGAATGATCAAAATGCATTGTTGGTGGGTGACGAGGCAAATCTCAACATCCAGTATGGCTTTGGACTCTCTTTCCCGATCCCTGTAAGTTGCTATGATGAACCGGGGCGTCAGAATTTATGGCACAAACAGGGAACATTTTTCTCAACTGCCGGAAGACCTCCATTTAGCCCTGATCTCAGCAAATCCACCAATAATAATGAGTAAGTTCTGCTAAAATAAGTGGAGAGCCATGGACTGAGCATTCAAATTAGGCCATATACGGACTGGCTTGATTTTGTTCTATCTCATCCAAATGCACCACTAACAATCTTGACCAGTTACGACGACGATGAGCAAACAGGTAAATTAACTTGTAATAAACAGTTCCCTGTCATTTACTTACAAGGATTGTAAAAGTGCCTCAAAGTTTTGCAGAGCGTGCATGTAATAGATTTGTGTAATCCGAATACCTGTATGCAATAGGGCACAGCCTCAGTGTCAGGGAATCAAAGAGAAGACAACTGTGTATTACCTGTAGGCGATAGGGCGCACTATAATAATGATAAGTACGTATCAGTTGTGAATAAGAAGATACGTACACCTCAGTGTCAGGGAACCAAAGAGAAGACAACTGAGGGAAAGAATGTGAACTAATAAGTACGAAGAAGTGAACATGTGATATAATTGAATACGTCATGACAGCTATGACAGCTATGACATAGTTCAACACACCCCCATCAGGACATAGGAGATGAAGGAACAAGAAAGATAAAAGATAAAATAAAAATCAAACAGTAACAAGTCCGAGTGTATTGCAGTGTTTAACAAAAAGAGTATGAGCTAATGGCTTTGTCAAGATATCGGCCGGCATATCCTGAGTAGGGATCCACTCTGTGGTAAAAGTACCATCAGTGATATGTTCCTTGATGAATAGGTACCAAATATGAATATGCTTGGAGCAAGGTGTCAAAGCGGGATTGGTTGCTAGAGAGCAGGTACTCTGGTTGTCACAAAGAAGGGGAAAAGGTTTAGGAATGGGGAAATTATGAAGGGTAAGGAAAAGACGCATCCACAGAGCTTCTTTAATAGCATGAGTTAGAGAATAAAACTCAGCTTCAGTCAATGACAGAGCAATTGTCTTTTGCTTGACGGCAGACCAGGAGACAAGACTGTTGGCATAGAAAAAACAGTAACCCAAAATTGATTTACGATTGGATTCCTCAGAAGCCCAATCAGCATCAGAGAAAACACTAGCACGGAGATAGCCACGGATGGCTTCAGGTTTGTCCTGTGAAGGTGTACTATATTCCAAACCAAGATCAACGGTGCCAGCAAGATACCGGAGAACACCTTTAGCTGCTAGCATGTGAGCACGAGTTGGCGCAGAGTTAAATTGTCCAAGGGCCATGGCAATGTAAGAGATGTCAGGCCAAGTGCAGCATGCAAGATAGATCAGACTACCAACAATATGTTGATAAGAAACAGTAAGATCATTGTCGGAGATTTTGGGTAAGGAATTATGAGGTGCAGGAGGTAAGTCGCTAAGTTTGCCAATAAAAGGAACTGAATAATGACGACATTCAAGCATGTCCCATGAAGAGAGGAGATCAATGATGAAAGCACACTGAGAGATCCATAATTTTTGGCAGAAGCAATTGCGTGTAATATGCATACCAAGATAGAGAGAGGCAGGACCCATGTCAATGATCTCAAGATCCTTTTGTAATTTGCGTAAGAACCAGGAATATAAGGGAAGCAAGTTGGTTATGACAAGACCATCATCAACATGAACTGGTACAAAGAGAACAAGGTTCGAGCCATTGACTGGCATTTGAATGGTTGGATCAGGAGGTGATGACCAAGTACCAGAAAAAACAGCATGGTCAACTTCACAGCGGACGAGACCAAGACGTAGGAATAAAGAGCGCAAGAGGGTGTAAAACTCATAGGCTGACTGACAAAGACCATAAAGAGCCACTAGAGGACAAAGAACCGTTTCAGGGAGAGGTTCTGGAAAACCAGGGATTTGTTGACAGTAGATTTCATGAGTGCATGGAGCGTGAAGAAAAGCAGTCTTGCAGTCAAAAGTGTAGACATCAAGATTGCGGTCACTGGCAAAGGCAAGAGGATTTGAATACTAGTCAATTTAGCCACAGGTGCATAGGTCTCACCATAGTCTTCCTCACGTTGGCTGTAACCCTGAGCAACAACACGACCTTTCTCCTTACCACGGATAATGGAGCTGTCAGGATGATATTTAAAAGCATAGACCCAGCGGAGACCAATGGTTTTACGGCCTTTAGGAAGAGTAGTGCGCTGAAAAGCTTTGTGAGACTCCAGACTATCATATTCATGCTGCATAGCGGCTTGCCAGATTGGAACATCAGGACGAGCCAAAGCCTCCTTGTATGTATCTGGTGGCTTGTCGGGATCATAGGTACGTGTCCGGTAAAAACAAGTCTTGTCAGCGTGAGCAGCAAGAACAAAAGAAAACATGGCATCATCCTTGAGAGAAGCCAGAGACAAAGTGTTGACAGGGAGAGGCATGGACTCAAGAACACTCAAGGAGACAAAGTCCAAGAGAGCCAACAATGATTGTTGGGGATGAGGGTTATCCAAGAAATCATCCGCTTGACGCACCTCAGCTAATGCACCCCCATATGTGCCAGAAGCTACAACCGCCCGTTCCGACACAACAAGTGCAACCCCAGCAGGGTAAACAACATCCGCTCAGCTCAACGCACCCCCATCTGTGCCAGAAACAACCACCTGTACACCATTCAAAGCACCCCCATCAGTGCTAAGAAAACTGACACCATCAACATGAGTAGCCAAAGGACGAGACAAACAACTAGCACGTAAACAAGCAAGACGGTCATCACGAGCACAAATCACCTCAGCATAAGCCTTGCCAGCAACAGTGGTAACCCGCGCAATGTCACAAACAGGACGAGGAGGAGGAGCAGGCAAAACCGGAGGTGGCACATCCGAGGGGACAGAAATAGCATGTTTCGGACCCAAGTGACCAGGAATTGATTCGTTAAAAACAGCATCCCGAGTGAAGCTGTATTTACCATTGGCCCAAACACGCCATCCGATGCAACCCTCCTCATAACCAACAAAAATAGCCTCATAACGACGAGGGCCACCTTTGGTGCGAAGCTCCAGAGGGATAATAGGGAAACATTGGCAACCAAAAGTGCGGAGGTGACCAAGGTCAGGCTTAGACTTCTTCAAAGCTTCATGGGG
>JASFDA010000607.1:0-10790 GCA_036936965.1 Cystoderma amianthinum
CTTCTGTGTACCCATTATGAGTTTAGATTCTTGGATCTGTACCACTTTCGTTCGTTTCCCATCCTTTCAACCTTACCGAGCTTTGTTGAACGCACCGTTGGTTTCCTCCAATTCGTTTCTTTATTCGAATTGGTGTAGGTATATTTTGTTTCTTCGTTCGAAATCGTGTACATCATTCAACTTCCTTCCTTCGACTCGACCACATTACCATCCGTTCGCCTTTTCGAATTCCTCGTGATGGTTTTTTCTTCTCAGCTTTTTTTTGCATAGTTCCTAATGGAGCTCGGCTTAACGGCAAAAACCCTTAAAATATTATAATCCTCTGGGTACTTTCGGCCAATATATTTTGATGTATTTTGTAAACTTATATACTTAGCACCAATAAAGGGATGGACCAGGAAAACATGTATTTTATATCACGAACCAGCCAAGAATTTTTTTTCGACAACAATACATAAACAATTTCCTTTTGTGGATACTTGAGATTCAGTGTATACTAACTATTAACGAGCTCCATATTCCAAATCTAGTGTTGATGCTGACACCTTGGTTTTATTCATCTCCAAGTTGAGGGATACATCAGGCGCTGTAACCGTTGAAAAGTTCTGGGTATTGCTTTGGCCACGATTGACAGCAAATATAGGAGGATTATTATATCCGGTGCTCCTCATGGTCGTTTTTGCTTCCATCTCAGCGGCCAGAGCCGCTCGGAGGATTACCGTACTGAATATAATGCCAACTAGCGGCGTAACCTTTAGATGGTATTGAATATAAATTAATTATATAACAGTGGATAAAACATACTATGCTGGCCATAATTTCAATGCCGTTTGATCCGCTTTGCAAGATAATGGTGTATACAAGAAGGTAGGCCGTGTTAACCGCTCCACTCTCAGCTATTATTCGCAGTAAAGGAAAAAAACTTCGCTGTCCATTTGACACGGACAGCCGTCTTAGGTTCCTGTTTGCTTTCCAAATTTTATAAGCTAGGAGAGCTGCCGGATTTATAATCAGTAATGTATATTTGACCAGACTTATCAAATCGCGTACAAGTTGCGATTGCGTTGGCTCCAAAGCTTAGAGAAAATATTACAAAGCCCATATTGTGCTCCAGTCGGATAAAGTTTGTATGGAAGTTGAAATGGCGAATAGCCCAAATTGTTTGATAAGCGCATGCTAGGAAAACCAATCCATAAACATCAAATAGTATCAGAAATAGAGCTTTACCTGCACTTCCCAGAGAACAGAGGATCGGAAAAAGTACGATCCAGAAGTTACTGCCCCATACAATGTAGCAACGATAGATCTAGCAGGTTGAATTTAGTGAGCGAACAGGTTATGCGTGTAGAAGAGACAAAAAATGGGGACCAACCACAATCGCATCTCCGACGAGCATCATCGTGAAATAAATTGCATGTTTAGCAGCAAATATTGGCTGTGTCAGATCAGAGAAAAACGAAAGCCGGGCTGCTCTGTCCAGAGGGATAAAGCCCATGAAGATATTCAAGGAATCGACTATGAATTGGGCACCAGCGAGGAAGACCATGATAACAGAAGCGACTACCATAGGGATGTTGATACCGCTATGGCGCCTCCTCCCGATAAGAATATAAAGTGCTGCAAGGTCGAGAATCAAAAAAATGCCTTTTTTCCTCTTGTTAATACTGCTCAAATATTTTGATATGCATGAAGTTACCGAACAAGGGCCCCTCAGCCATAATACCTGCAAGTTCTGCGACGTCGATCTTCATTTCACTAGCCATTGTGTCAATCTTCAAAGTGATACAGTGTAGCACGGCTGCGTACCTTCAAGTTTTTATTTCAAACGAGGTCCGGTCACCGGTTGATAGAAGACAAATCCGGGGCATCTAAGTTCCCATCAATCAATGATTATATGATGCCTGAGTATTCTTTCTGCATGTTCACAAGCTGTGATGGAAGGAGGGGTGGGTATTGGAGAATGCCAGAATGTCTTGAAAATAACTTCAAATCAGTGTAAGAGAAAGTCTCGGCTAACATTGCCAAACGTTACCGCGCAATCGAGATTTAGCATTCTGGACCGCTACCTTAATTGATATGTCCATTGTCTACCCATATTAGTATTTGAACTGACGCAGTCTGGTCTTGCCGTTGGGACTGGGGTCATCTCGACTGTTATAGTCCTGCTGGTATGGGTTGCCTTGGGTCTCCATCCTATAATAGGTCTACGCGGCGTCACTCGCAACTAGCCAAATGCCTCCCACGACAGGAGACTGAGGAGTCAGGACTTCGCGACATAATCCCGTGCATCTCGCCTTTTTCTGGACACTTGTACGTACGTAAGTACCCTGGGGCACCCCATTGGCTGAATATTCGCAGAGACCTATTCTTGGGCACTACACATGCCGGTTTTCATTGTCGGTGGGTACTCATTGTGCAACCGATCATGATGTTTTGTTCGATTCAATTTCTGTCAGCAACTCCAACTCCGCGGCCCGCGACCTCGAATCCTGGTTGATAGAAGACAAAATGTAAGTTTCCACTGGCATCAATCTATGATATAAGGCTGATGCCGGAGTATTCATTATGCGTGTTCCAGTTATGAATGGATAGATGCATGCATAATTTTATCTATTGATATGGCACTAGAAGTTGCTACAAATACATTTTGCTCATAAAAAAATATCTTAGGATTATACTTTGCACATGCACTCTTCTCGACAGGTACAGTCTAGCTGTCTGATTTGGTGGCAATACTTAGGACTCATAAATCTCGCTCAAAAACAAGGCTTATTATTAGAAAAAGTTTCTCACGAATCAATCAAAAAGAATGTTTATTTTGGTAGTTACTATCAATCAAAAATTGGGGGTTTTAATGATAGAAAGATTCTCTCACGAATAAATCAAAAAATCTTACCCGAGAAGAAATATGCTATGCCCATCCTTATTCTAGCGTAGAGTTTTATTTAGTTCTTGTTAATCTAAGAAAGCATGATGGAAACAAACCCAAGTTCAGAAAAGTCTTCCGTCAACTGCCAATAACGGGGCGGTGAGGCCAACAACTGCGTGAAGAATGGTATATTCGCGTGTGAGTCATTTCCGACAAGAAATGTCACTTACATGCTCCGGCGAAGAAAATGCCTACGAGTACCACATTTGCAATAGAGTCAACACCAATTATCCCAAATATGACAGCAGACGAAGCAAAAGTAGCTATCATGATCATGTTTGCGACTCTGAATGCGTTCAAGTTGGCAAGGATGCCCGGAATCAATCGTCCAAGTGCACTGGTGAAGTTCAAGATAATGAGCTTTATTTTTGTCATCATAAATGAGAAGGTCGAAAATGCATTTGAGAATTAATAACTTGCCGAGTAAAAAGCAAAAGTAGCGTTTACATGATGGGAGGTCGCATCGAGCTGAAGATAAAATTGAGGGAAGTAGAAACCTATTGAAAATAGAATGAAGCTAACCACGCATGTCGTTAACATTTTTTACCTGATTTCAAACAATGCGCTCACCCCAAAGCTGCGCCCCCTCGTGCCTGAACTTCCACAGAACTTTACCAGCATTAACTTCTGATTTTTTGACTGGTATTCGCGTACGCATGAGGCAACATGAAAGGAGCCCGCCAATCAGTCCCGCACTCGCACGAACGGCGTTCCCAAATCCTTGGGGCCTTGGAATAAGGCGGTTTAGCATAATAGGATGAATCATGGCGCCGAGAGGCCCCGTAACACATTCCACCTCCTAGGCCAGCACCAAGAGCTTGCGTTAGAAAGTCCTTTCATGAAATGTACCCGTCGATTTCGATAAACAAAAGCACAAAAGTTTTAAACTACCTGATAGTAATGATCTGGTTTCGCAAGGGAGAGCATAAAAAGAGAACCTCCCCATAAAAGAAAGTAACTAGAGTTTAAATTTAATTGTGTTTGCAAGCTCATTGAAAGAAACTTTTACATGTAACCTCTGTCATACAACCTTCCTGCTATGACGCCTCCTGATATCATTAAAAACGCATTGAAGCTCCCAATCCACCTAACAAAAGGTAATGAGCTACATTGCTCGTTAAATCAGAGTTGAATCATTCACGATATGGCTGACGGTATCGCATTCGTGATGTATTCTCGAACGTAAAAGCCTATAAATAAAATCCCTTAATAACTTTCTGATTCAGCCAAATTGACTTACCTTGATAAACCTCAAAGGATGATGTATACCTAGAAGCCGTCAGTGCAGTGAGGTAGATTTCGAGAAACGCTGATTTATACCCGAATTGACAAACTTGAACGAGAAATCTATGTGAAGTGTAAGTGAATGGAAAGGTCAAAATGAAGATTGGTGATCGGATGCTTACGCTCCGAGCACTGTAGCCTATCCCTGTATTCCACCTTCCGGAAGTTTCGCTAGCCAGAGTCGATGTTGTACCTGCCGTCCTATTGCTCTCATCCATCATCGAAGAACGTTCCTAGTTTGGTTATATAAATATATGGGCTGATTGGGACAAGGAAATGACAGAAGACTAGTAGATGATGAAGAGGAATATGGATTGTGAAATGTGGTTACATGCAGTTCGGTCACTGGCACGGCCATCGTGTCGATAAAGTACCAACTAAGATCAATATTACTGCGCAAACAGATCAAACTTCATCAAAGAACCAAGAAGAGCGTAAAATTAGGCCCTGGGAAGCTTCACAATTTATGTAACTTCCCATCAAACAAAGATTTGTTACCGTGATTCGTCGGAGAAGAATTTGACATTTCGGATTTGTCTAGTGGGCGCCCGCTAGGTACTTAATCAGAACAAAACTTCAACTATGGATTGTAGTTCTGTCCTAGCGCAGTATCAATGTCAAGCAAAAAACCCATCAACCGGATTGCGATTTGGTGAGCACTAATATCTTTCTTTAGCGAACTTTTGATTACATTGATTCGCCCACAGCGGAGGCGGAATTGGAGGTCTAACTCTTGCGCTAACGATCAGCCAGAATTGCGATACTTTTGTCGACATCTATGAAGCCAAGGACGATATTTCAACTATCGGAGCTGGTATTGCCATCTGGAAGCGTTCTTGGCAGGTGTTACAAGATTTGGGTCTCGATGAAGAGGTAAAGAAGAGAAACATTCCTCTCCCTAAAGAGGGCGGAAGTATGCCATATTATTCCTCAAGATATCAATTTACTGAGGATTACATGCAGTCGTAGGACCAATATTTCGAAAAGCTGGACAGACAGAAACAGGATTTGACTTTCATAATCATATGATGCCTTGTATGAATTCACTGTTTGTTCTGGAGCTTAAAGGCTAAATTTCATTCAGATGGTCCGACTACGCTCCCGCGCCCAATCCTTCTTGATATGCTAAAATCACGTCTTTCCGAAAAATGCACAATTCATACATCGAAGAAATTAACAGATTATCGAGTGGAATCCTCGCAAGCAATTACATTGATCTTTGCCGATGGATCTACGGCTTCAGCTGACATCCTAGTTGGAGCTGATGGAGTCCATTCCTCAACGCGAGCAATAATGTATCGAGACTTAGCTAAATCTTCTCAAGGACGTGATTACGACAAGTTCATTGAACCAATATGGTCTGGGACATTCGCTTACCGCGCTACTGTTGATCTTTCAAAATTCAAAGCCCTTTATCCCAATCACCAAGCCCTAACTCAACCAAAAATTGTGCGTTTTTTCCATGCTTCTATTTAGTTTATCTTATTTTATTTTATTAGTGGTGTGGAAAGAACAAGGTACTTAGTCATCCATGTGATCTATACAATGCTATATCTCATTAATATTAAAAAAGCACGTCGTTTCTCACCCGTTTGGAAACACTATCAACTTGGTTTGTTTCTATACCGTAGAAACTGGCGAGGGTACCCCATACGATGGTCCTTGGGTGGCCGATGTTACTACAGAGGAAGTTATCAATAGCTTCATAGGTTGGGAATCTGATTTGGTTAATCTACTAGCCGTAAGCACTCAAATCATGAGTTCTCGTTTAATTTTTTCATGTCTCAAATAGCAATTGGAAAAGCCCAGCCGCTGGGCGATTCATGTAGTACCTCCCATCCCATTTAGTGTTTCGGGACAAGTTGCGCTAGTTGGTGATGCCGTATGTTTCTTTCTTTCTTGAAATTTGAAGTCGATGACTATTGATATTTCTCTTTCAGGCGCATGCAATGACTCCACACCAAGGTGTTGGCGGTGGACAAGCGATTGAGGTTAGCACAATTATTATTATTCAATCGCTCCGGCCAATTTACGTCAACCAGGACGCTCACATCCTCGGCCATCTCCTCGGCCACCCAAAAGCAAGCATAGACAACATCAAAGATATCCTCTTGATCTACCAGAAAATTCGTCTCCCACTTGCTCAGAAAGCAGCTGAAAGATCCCGGTCTAATGGACTTATTTACGACTTCAACCATCCGGATTTTCCTGTTCCGGAACATGCATCTGCAAGTGATTTGAAGGTTTTGGGTAATGCAATTGGTGAATCGTTCGGTTGGCTAGGCCAAGGTGGCTGTGATGATGATTGGAAAGAAGCTGAATCTCTATTTTTGGCCAAATGCCTAGCTTAGGTTTATTGCATTACAGTTGTAAAATTCCTGCCCTAAAGAGAACATATGAAATGAGGTCCTCCTCTTAGTCTATATTGCCTGTCTATCTCTTTCCTACCCGTTGAGAAACCAAGATCCACACATCAGCTTTACGGTCGCTAACTTCTAGGCGGCCTATTCCGCTACTAGTACTCTTGTATATCCCGCACTACTTATAGCCTCTCGAGGCTCTACTTGCTTTTTCATTTATATTGCTATAAAGGTGATGTCTACCATCAAGTTTTATTTTTATATCAGTTTTACTTTAGGGTCTCGTATAGTCGCACCAACGAATCAAGGATAACCTATGGCCGTGTTCCCTAGTACAAAAATAATGGCAGTTTTTGCTAAGTAAGCAAGTGAAATGCAGAATCTAGTATACCTTGGCGCAAGCATACAGGCTAACGGACCTCTGAGGCTATATACCCTCGACAGATTATGGGAAGGGGCAATCCCTGCCAGAACTGATGGTGTTTACAATTGTTTCTATTACTGTTACTTGAGTAAAAAAGAGGTTTCACAATAATTGAGCTGCTACACAGCATATTAAATTCATGTTTCTATCAAAAATGAAACAGAATTATAATATGCAGGATCTGCTCAGAGAAAAAATGAAGAAAGTTGATGTATAGGCATTAATTTCACAAATTTTGAGCAAAATGTATAGGGGACCGTATTTTTGGTTTACGAAAATCGCAACGTGTTTGATGATTACATAACACACGCTCAGCTAACAGATATTGTCAATTACCCCTGTTCTGTATACCTGGTAAGCTTAGTCTTTAACCAGCTATTAGAATTTTGCTTTCATGTTTCATTTTCAGCTCTTAAGGATGGAAAAGCCCAATAACTGATGTGCGCATTTTTGCGCTCCCGTGGGTGTGCGTACTATGCGCGCACACGTGAATGTTATTAGTTATCACAATGATAGGGAATCTACTACCCTTGCCAGATTACCTCACAATGGGTTTTTACTTTATTATTTACAAGATTTAATGGCATTTAACTGAACCAGACCTTGGTAATTGAATTTTATAGAATTATGAGGTTGCAGTAATTGAGCAGGTTGCCGCCATACTGATCACACCGGGAGATCTTAATCAATAATCATCTTCAGTAAGTTATAACTATCCACAACAGGAGCCTTGGGAGCAACAGGGGATGCATGGGTGTCCTAACTAGATATTTTCCACTTGCTCCTCCAGCCAGGCCCAAAGATCCTTGCTTATCCCAGGTTTTGTGGTTCCTGAAGTAGGAGATCCCAAACGTGCCCAAGGAACAAGATACTGAAAAATCCATACATGAGACTCAAAGCCTGATAATATAATATAGATACTACCTTTCCATTAAAATTAACTCCCTCAGCGGAAGTTCCAGCATATAGTTGGGTGAGTGCTCCATAGGATGGAGGGTAAAGCATTGGTCGCTGTTCGAGTGTTAAGTATTGGAGTTGGATAATAATATGTGGACATACCAGCATCAATCGTACGAATGTGGAGAGATTTCGTTGCAAGTCTGAACGCAAGTTGCCTGGATTACAGGAAGTTGATACTATTCCTTGATCTCCGTAGCGACGCGCGAGTTCAGTCGCAAGAACAATATTTGCCTTGATTTGAATTAGTGAATCAAACCATGAATCCAATCTGCATGAGATACTGACGAATTTACTTTGAGCATACAGTGACCAACCTAGGGTTCTATTTCTTGCACGTCCATCCTTCAGTGTGTCAAATTTGATTGCTCCAAAATCAGCTGCCCCAGAAGAAGTTGTCACAACACGGGCCTTGCCGTCAGGGCTAGATTTTGATCCCGAAATAAGGGCTGGGATGAGAAGTTTTGTTAAATAGAAATGCCCTGTTGCGAATTACGTGAGACAATTAGGACTAAAGGTTGATTTAAAAGGCACCTAGAACATTTATTCCAAACTGCAGATCGTAACCCTGCGAAGTAACTTGATCTTTTGGCGGTAACATCACTCCACTAAAAGAAAGACAAATGAGAATAATATCACAGAAAACAAATATATTGAAAACATACGCATTATTAAATAATATGTGCAGCTCTTTTTCCTCGCTACAGATCGATGAGTCAACAGCCTACCATGTCAACGAACGATCAACTAACCTTAGAAATGTCTCAGCCGCTATTTTGACAGAGTTGAGGTCCTTGAGGTCAACCTGCAAGAATATCGCTTCCCGACCAGTTTGTTGCTTTAGGTCCGCGATGGCCTGTTCAGCTTTTTCTTGATTACGAGCTGCAATATAAACTTTTGCGTTGTGGGTGAGTAACGCCTGAGATACTCAATTAATTATGTCGAGTACTTTACAACCTCCAGGCCGTAGAAACTTGCCTTTACAGTCTCTTTCCCGAGACCTTGAGGTGCCCATGATGGATGAGATGAGTTTCCAGGGTGAAAAATAAACCTCACCAGTATTACCCCCTGTGACGATAGCAACTTTGCCCTTTAGGTCAGGAATATCATTGACTGTGAACTTTGTTGTTGGAGGAAAATATTCAAGAAATGTCGAATACGCAGCACCCATGGGTCAATGAGAGGAATAATAAATGGAATCGCGTGTGCCATAAATACCAGTTTATATGCATTGCAGCCATCAGGGAAACTTTTAGAAACGCACTGGTCAGTAGGCATCAGAAATTCTTCTTGGATATCAAATCGCATGGCAGTTGTTCCATACGAGAAAATTTGAGCCCCTGCTTCATTTCATCGAGGCTTTCGCTTGATTACGTGGTCACGGTCATTGTAGGTGACACCCTATATTGAACCTAGGCAGTGAAGTCGTGCGACTTCTGCATACCAAACGGGAGTGACCGTAACTTTTGCCACGTATCGAACATCACTTGAGCTATCATTTTCGCATAAACTTTACTGAGTTGCTGGTCGGTGAGAAATGGGCTGCAATGGAAGAGAAGTTCAAGAAACGAAGTTTCATGATAGAACACGCTCGAAGGAATTTTGATGATTGTCTCTATTTTGGTCGAGCTCTAGCCATGAGCCCGGACGTCCGCGTCATGCCCGATCAAAACACAGTTCTATCATGGAGTGCATCATAGTATTGGAAGCCTCCTCGAACCAATATTACGGCCACCTCATCACTGAAAAAGCCTCGGATCTGCCCAGTAGTAGGATAATATAGACAGTGTTAACTACGCAGCCGGCCGCGTTCATCCGGAGGAAGTTCGAGAACCCTACTTGAAGGACGATAATTAATTAATTAATTTGTCACAGAGTTACGGGATTTCCCGGTAACTGCGCGGCAGCTGCCCGCATTCAGGAGGGATACTTAATTTAAATTTAAGGTAAAAATTTCCATAAATTCCACTCCTGTAGAATTCAGTTTGAAATACATTTGATTGTTTTACTTTGCTTGCATTTGCGGGGTTCAGGGGCGCAGGCATAGCAAGTTGAAGGCCTGTCGTGCAGACTCTGCAGAGCCTGGGTAAACGAAGCGAAGACTTAGCCCCTGCGCGTAGCGACGAGTCATAATCTTGGTTGTAAGGCTTATATTTAGTCAATGTCGTGTTTAAATTTAGCACTTTGTCGGCTCACACGGTAGAACTTTGTAGCAAAGAACTCTCAGCAATACAAAACTGGTGCATGCATCGTGATATTACTTATATACCTGGATTATTACACGTATATACAATACCCCTTTTAGATTTGCGTTATACATCTTGTTTTGAACTAAAGTCTCTCATCTCGATGACGGAATGTGGTCCGTTCAAAGTGGCCCCACCGGGGCTGAGAGATTTGTTGCTTGCAAAAGCTGGTGCTCCACGAGATATGCTGTCATAAGTTTCTTTGGCTGACGACTCAGCAGAAAGAGCAGCCCTAATAATGACAGTAGTGAAAATAACCCCGACCAAGGGCGTAACCTGTAAATTAATATTAAAGCGGTAAATCAAGTGGGGAGTAAGCATACAATGCTGGCCATAATCTCAATGCCGTCTCACCCTTTGTCAAGGATGATGGTGTAGGCAAGAAGGTAGAGAGTGCTCAGTGCTCACAATTCCACTTTCTAGTATCCGAGCCGGGCACCAGCGAGTATTCCATATCCAAACCCAAAAGCGAAATATATCAGGAAAAATGTCACTAAGCAAGAATTAGTGAACTACTGTACCATTACGACCGTAGGTTCAGTCACGCATCACGGTCGGCCGTGAACTGAACCTATCTTAGAGACGTCACG